>CAHIKZ030002822.1:935000-995000 GCA_903632075.3 Acanthosepion pharaonis
GTTTTTTGTCTCTCAAAAGAGAATGTAATCTTTGCTCAATTTATTATTCTTTTTTTTTTATTATTCCTATCAAGAAAATGTTTTTACTCAAGCTTTACAAAAAATACAGATCTTTAAAACAAGAATTTTTTTTTTTTTAAGAGGAGATATTTGGGTTGCTCTTTTCGAGGATATTTTTAAGACTAGAATTTTCTTTGTATTTGGAGGATATTTCTTGAAAAATACATTTTGCAGTATTGGTAGCAAGATTTTACACTTGAAATGGCTAAATGTGACCATAAATTCTATAACAAGTTCTTTTCTCACACTTCTTACTTGTGGAACTCTTCCATTTTCTTGCTTTCCAATCAAATTTGCATTTAAATTTTTGAAGATCAATATCAATTGCTATCTTTTATCTTAATTCCTGTTCTTTTATTGTTCTCTCTCCTTAATATTTTTCTTTTTCTTATATTCTGAAACATTCAGTAACCTCTCATGTCTTAGTGGTTTTAGTGCCTTGCTTGAGGTGAAATGATTAAAAAAAATCTTTATAAAATAACTATGGTTACAATTTACTCTAATTGGAAGACTAATTAAAAAACAATAACAATATAACATTTATATTGAGACTATTTGGAATTTTCTACGATTCAGTTTTAGTTAACGGTGCTGCCAATTAACAATTACTTTTATGGAAGTTTTGAACAGATTTTATGGATATATAAAAAAAAAAAAACAATCAGAAAACTCATACCAGTCCAAGGCTGATTTCAAAGATGATATTTACAAGTTTCTTTATTGTACGATCTTTGTCACTTATTTTGAAGATGCAGAAAATGGTATATTTGAAATTTGCCAAGCTGTTCCAAGAGAAAAAAAACATAGCACACAAAAGAAAAACAAAAAAAAAAAAACACAGCTTCACAGTATTTTTTTAAATTATTTTATTCCAGCATGAACATCAGTTTGACAGTCCTCCTTGAAGATCGGAGCCAGTTTTTGTTTTTTTTTTCTTTTTACCAATAACAACAATAAAAAGAAAAGAAAAAGCCATGCCTTGAAAATTAAAAAAAAAAGTAAAGAAAAGCCTTGAAACTAAAAAGCAATGGAATTGTTTTTTTAAAAAAAAAAAAAAAAAAAAAAGATAAATTTTGAAAATCATGAAACCAAAAAGTGATTTTTAATTTTGTGTTGTTCTGGAAGGATGATTTGTTGTGTATAAAATCCTGCAACCCCCACCCACATCTTAGAAAATAGGGAGAAACAACACATCACAAATCTTTAACTGCTGCTAGATTTGTAATTAACTAATAAAAAAGAAAAATTTAAAATCAAAATTTAAAAAAAACAAAAAACCCTTCACCATAAAATAATAAACAAATTTGTTTCCATATCTTCCATTTATTGGGGATTATTGTTTCTTTCCCCATTTTCTTTTTTTTTTTTTTTTATAAGAACAAGCTAATATGTCCAAAGTAGGACTGGAATGGACTAAGTTATGAAAGCATTACATGAAAGCATACAAAAACAGAAAAATAAGCCAACAAAAACACCAATATGGTGTCTTTCATTAAAAAATAGACCGGAAGTTTGATTTATGCCCAATGTCTTCAAGTCTCCATTCAAAATATGGCCAAGCCGGAGGGAACATTTTATATATATATATATACATACACACACTAGTTTTTCTGACATACCCTTTCTTTTTTCTTTTCTTTAAAAAGCAAAAAAAAAAAAAAAAAACAAAAACATCACCAACTCATTTCTTTTCAAGTGGGGATGATAACAATCTGAAAAAGGAGACATGGGGGGAGTGTACAGTAATACAATTTAATTTTTATTTTCTTAAAGCCCGAAGCAATAACACTGACTTTTCAGATTAGTTAAAGCATGCTTCTAAAATCTGAGACATGTCAATAATGTAGATGGCCACAATAAGTCCTTGTTGACCCAAACAGACTGATAAACCCAGTGAGGAACAAATTCATTAGCCATAGTTAAAACAGCAGCAGAGTTGTCACTGCTCAAAAGAATAGGTAGAGAAGTTAGAAACATTCATCAATATAATTATATACCTTATTCGGTCATGTTTCCTTTCAGTTTTAATACCTGTCAATGATGTTCTTTTATTAAAGAAATAGGTAAGTTTATCTATATAAGCCTTTATTTGCATCATTTTTCATGTTTCTTTTCACGGTGACTTTTAGGTTTTGTGTATATTTATTAAAATAGTTAAGAGAATTGTTTTCTTTTTAGTTTCTCTATTAATGCAGTCTTTGTTTTTATTTAAAATAACAAAAACAAAAAGAAATACTCAGGCTTTCTACTGGTGCCATCCATTCTCAACTGTCCTGTAAATCAAATTTTCTCAACTTATATTTCAAAGGGCAAGATTTAGCTAGTTATTAAAAGATCCTAAATTAAACAAAAATACACATGCATATCAAAATCATATCCTAACATAGTGATAGTATTTTGAAAACAGGTAAATATTTAATTTCTAATTTCTATCAACAAAATAAAGCCAGAAAAAATACAAATCAAATGATTCTAACAAGATTGTAAGCAAATTTAACAGCTTCAATATAATTTTAGCTGAAATTATGAATAATTAAATGTGCAGTTTCCTAGACATTTAAACGTTGGTGAACACAGCATCTTAAACTCTAATGGCTTAAAAGTATTTAATAAGGGAACCTTGAAACTGCACAGTCCATGACATTTAGTACTAAGTTAATCTGGCACTGTTTGTTTAGTGGACAAAGATAAATTTATATAGGTTGGTTTGAATTTCAGTCAAGTTATATTCACTTATGTGCAAAATATCCTTGTGGGGGGGGGTATGAATCCATCTCTTTTCTCCCTATGTTATATGTTAAATAGCAAGGCAGACTGGGCTCACTAGCTGTGATTGGCAATCAATCTTGATAAACAACTCTGAATTCAAAACCCAGCCACCTGAAGCCACACAAAAGTGGTTAGACATGGGGGAGATACTACTTCTGTTAAATAAAAACATAAATTTTAACATCTATGGATGATTTAGTATTTTATTTCTGAGATAAGTAATTGTCAATATTCTTGTATGATTTCAAACTATTTTTCTCATCTTGGTAGATATGTTATGATAGGCACAACTACATATATCAACCAATATTTGAACAATAGTTTGGAAATAATATACAAATATTGACAATTACTCATCTTCGAAATGAGATACTAAATTATGAAAAATCAGTACGAACTCACCATCATAACCAAAATCCCAAACTATCTGACATTGAATGTAAAAGGCTCCAAAGATGTACCATTCAAGATGATAGATATAGGAGTTGGTTATATATGTGTTACTGTCATCTAGTGGTGAAGAGTTCAATCCTTGGACCTGATAGTGAAGCACCAAAATTCAGCAGGAATAAACAATATCAGATATCACTCAACAGATAATCCCAAAATCAATGGATGCCTGATGATGACCATGGCATACTTGGTAGAAATGTTTTGTCTATAATAACATCTATATCAACCAAGATGAGAACAATAGTTTGAAATAATACAAACCCTATGGATGATATCATGGGAGAGTGATTCATCAGAATGATGCTGATATCAACAGGCATTGAGGCCAAGATACCAAGATAGGTGGGTGGATGATAAAAATATAAGCAAGTCTCACTCAGACACTCAAGGAAGACAACTCTGATTTTTATACAGCTTTTCTTTTTTCTTTTCTTTTTTTTTTCTTTTCAATAATGTTCACTCTGTACAAAGCCACTAAAAGTAGATGGCTACAGAGTGAGAGGTAAGAGGCAGTTTATGCGGATATGTGTGGAAGATAACCGTTAACTTTAGACTTGAACAGATTGAGATTTTATTGATTGAGGAAGCATCTTTTTGGGAGTCAGTTCCCCAAAGTAGCAGTTCATGGGAAGAATCTGTTTGAGTGGAAGTTACATCTCACCAATGGAATACAAAGGGAATGAGGGTGGTTTGCTACAATGTCTGAGACATGGCAGGTTTTAGCTGTGGAGGTTAGAACTGGTAGAACTAAAGAATTCAGTTTGAATAATTTCCATGGAACTAGCAATAGAGTACCAAGAGGCTTGCATCATTTTTTTTTGTGGGGAAAGGAGCTGTAGAGTAGCAAATAATTCATCACCCACAAGAACGTGGAGGTGGATTCTTTTAGAAGAAACAAAAGGTTAGGGAAGAAACCGAATAAATGAGCCACAGTACAAATGTTACTTGACTGGAATATAGAGCGGGAGAAATCTGACCATGTCTCTAAAGGACAGTTACCTCTTCTGTTGGACAATAGATTATCTATAAAACACAAGATGATTAATTAAGAATATGAACAGAAAAAGAATAAATCATTTATCTAGGTCTGTGATTCTGAAAGTGGAGCATGCATGGCTTGGAATTGTGTTAAAGCTTATTCATTCTAAAAATATTTAGATATTTAATTTTTAGGTGTCAATATGGGGTGGGGGGGTGAGATGGAATTGAAGAAAAAAGGTTTACAAATCACTGGTTCTTCCCCTGGAAGGTGGAGATATTTAAACAAAAACAAATTTGATAAAATTATAATCTTAATATGATGATAACAAAACTGACAAGATTATGTGTGATTATGTTGAATCCAGTTTAAGAAAAAAATCAAAAAGTTTCTATTCAGATTTCATTAATGACTTAGTTTTTGAGGCCTCAATTATGAAATCAGCTTTTGTTTTAATAGTTTATTAAACTTTTAGCTGAAGTAAACCTTTAATTAAGAACAAAGTTCTAAATTCTTTCTTGAGCTAAATCCTTCAATGGAAGGCAAAAAGAAAATTTTTTTTATTTTTCTGAAATTTAAATTAGTTGCATTATGTAACTGTAAAAGTGAAGTTGTGTTATGTAGCTCTAAAACGCTTCTAGAAATGTTAAGGAATTGTTTCTACTGCTGCAGAAGAATCCATGTTATGAATTAAACAGTATTTTCTCTATCCTTCCTCTTAACAATCTTGCCTGACTTAATAAGGATTTGCTGAAGGCAAATAAACATCACTATAGCATATTAGTTTCTGATTGGTCATTGTTAGAAAGAAATTCTATTATCACAGGCTGAAAACTACAATAAAATATTGAGCATCAGGTGAAAAGAAAAAAATAAACTTGAATAAAATTTGTATCAGATGGGTAAAAGGAAATAAACATTTGGGAGCAGCAGATTTCTTACAAGCCAATAAGATTGACGACTTCTCAGTTTAATCCACCATATTCTTGTTTGTTCTTGTCTTGAAGTCAGAAAATTGCAATCATTCATCTATATCCCTTTTTTTTGTGTTAACATCATTCTTAATTTGGGAACTTATTACTGTTGCTTTGCCTACTTTTGTCTTGCATATATTATTTGTTTATTATTTCTGTCCTGTTTTTTTGTCCTTTCTTTTGTTATTTATTGCAAACTTTGTCATTTCTGTTTGTTGGGCATTTCTGCCAATTGTATTTAACTATGGCCAATCACTCTACAGTACTTAAGTGTCAGTGCATTGATAATTAAAATAATAGAAATTAAATACTCTGTCTAGAAAAAGTGAATTCTTTTTTTTTTTTTTAATAGAAAATAAATAAAAACTTCAGACCTGATTTAATGTTTTAGAAAGAGTATAAGATTTGTATATCTGATAATCAAATGGATAATATATCTAGATATGCAACAAACAGATCCTGTATCACAAAAAGTTTGCTTCCTCTCCAAGATCTGGCACATCTCAGTAAAAATTCTTGGTTGTTATAGATAAGTAAAATGACTTGCCTCAAATTTAAAAAAAAAAATGACTTATGTGACAAAAAATAAAACATTAATCTCTCTATTTAGTACTAGAAGTATGGCCCGGCGTTACCAGTGTTTGATTCAAAAAATTGTACAACTCATACAGCACTGCACGCACTAACCTGTTTCTTCCCGGAAAACATTTTAAAAGGTTGACCGATTGTCCATTTGCACTCTGTTTGGGAAATTGGTGCTCAGAGTTGAAACTTCCCATGGTGACTCCAATGGCCTCCTCATAAAATCGCTCGGTTTTTCGCTAAAACCGACATGCGGTTCAGGGCGCAATCTAGGGCGTGTCGGTTTTTTGTTTTTTAGCGATTTTTCCGCTGTTTTAGGGGTCCGTGGTCATGAAACTTCTGGACAACACTTCTAATGGTAGACTCTAAGAGGGTGTCAAATTTGGTTGAAATGCAATAATTCCTTCTGTAAGCAGAATTTTTCAATTATCGATTTTTTTCGGAACCTGAGTCCAAACTGAAAAATCGGGCTGTGTCATGTCCTTAAGGCAGCCATTTGCAAACTTGTGGCGAAAACCACATCAAAATCGGATGAGAAATGCGGCCTGGGCGAGGTAACAACACCCATGACAGACAACATGAGAAATATAGATAGTAGATAAATGCATATACAAAATATGATCAACAATTTTCTTTATATAGTAATACAAGCTCTTAGTAGAATTACACCATGAGCCATGTTCAAGCAAATAATTTTAACCGAGATGTTTTATTTTATTTAATTATTTTTGTATATAGAACTTAAGAAATTGTGCTTATAAGCATTTAGGGGTTTTAAATATAATCAGATATAAAGATCACATTTCCGTTAACAATGGAAGGGAGGGAATAAAAACATTAACCACAATAGAATTTAATAATAATAAAATGTAAACCCTGTGTTTATATATTTGAGCACCTTTTTATTAAATTTCATTTGGGGGTAGGATATTGATTGCTTGATATATATATATATATATATATATATATATATATATATATATATGGATTATCAACCTTTTGCAGTTTAATGAAAGCCATAAAATATTTTTATATCATAAGAATTCTTTAGGAGGTAATGATTTACTGATACAAATCCTACTAATTAACCCATAGCTGGGACCTTCCCCAAGATTATTTGCTCATAAATGAATATAACAAACCTGAACAGAATTAGAACTCTGTCCTCCAATTTCCAATTCCAGACTATTGCATCCAAATTTACAGCACCTGGTATTCCCAAGTAGCCACCCATCTAGATGCTGACCAAACTTGATGTTTGGTAACTTCAGTGATTGTACAAGAACTGGTGTTTCAACTTGATATGTCTATAAGCATTTTGTGGGGCAGAGATGAATAGAAAAAAAGTGAGGGTGTCTGTAAAGTCCTTTACTGGAAAATAAATTTTTTACATCTATCCTCCAGCTATCATCTCTTTTTTTTTTTTTTTCCTTTTTTTAAATACCACCTTAGACAAGATAAACTTGAAAGACAATGAAGAGACATCATCTCTTTCAGATGAAAGTAGATTTTTCTCCAATTCTTTTCAGAAAGAAATCTGAAGAACTATCAACCAATAAGGGACAAAGGAACTTTTTTCAGAAAAATGTCTGCCACTGATGATTATTGAAAGAAAGGAATAGGAGATGCCAGTGATTGTTGTAGTTAAGTCTAAGACCCCATAAATTCCCACGGAAACAAAATGTTTATCTCTGGGAATCGACTATAAAGAATTCTATAGACAGTAGCTTGTATTGTTTTTTTGAATGATACTTCTATTGGCCTTGCATTTGGGAATTCCAACTAATATGAGACAAAGTGGAAAAGCTATAAACAAGTTCCGCCTAATATTTTTGGTTTTGGCTTCTTCAAATTAGAAGGCATCCAGAAATGTGTTGAAATTCTTGAGGATAAGAGGGGCCAGAAACTAACCTTATTTATCAGACCAGATGACCAAGAAGTGTTATATATCAGCAGTTGCTGTCTCTTGGATTTTAAATTAGCCCACTAATGGAAATCAACATACATACATGCACATACGACAAGTTTCATGCTTCAATGCAATCTTCAGGCCTGCCGATTGTGTTCAAGCATGAAACGGACTGTTGCCGCTTGGTGGTTAACCTCAGTGTCTACTTCTATATTTACATAAGCTCTATCTTTAATATTGAGCACTTTTACCCATAAATAAAACATACCTTAAAACTATTTTTTTCTCAATATATACATATAACAAACAAATGTGTTGGTTTTTGGTCATTAAATATAAGGTATATTTATGGCCCCTTTTAGCCTCAAAACTCTCAATGCATTTTTTATAAACATTCTGACCTGAAGGACCCAAAACTGTTTGGCAAATTTCACTCTTTATAGTTTTTCCATATCATCTTCACATTTGTTTGGGATACTATTATACATCACCCCCTCTACACACACACACACACGTGTGTGTGTGTGTGTGCAATTAAGCTCTGTAGACAGAAATATCTTAAACTTTAAGATTTGATTTCCAGACAGTTGATTTCATTATTGGTATTTCTTACATGTTTTTGTTCTGACTGATCAATTTGACAGACTTCTCTAAGTGTATAAACCAGAAGCAAAGACGTTAATAGCCACAGCAACTCACTCTTGTTAATGAATCCTCTCTGTTATAAATAATTTAACTTTTCTTTCCTTCTCTTCAAAGCTGTCTTTTGAACAAACAATAATTCAAAAGGGGGGAAAATGATCAGGAATCACTGCAGTCTTATTTTTAATAACCTATTGATTGATTTTAATCAAGAATATATAATTTTTACACATACTTTAAAATTTCTACAAATGTTGTTAAAAAAAAAAAAAAAAAAAAAAAAAACTTGCTATAAAGAAAGACATTTTTCTAAAATTATAATGAGGTACAGTTAATATTGCCCGAAACTATCCTTTTCTTACCTTATTAAAAATCTTCAGTCAAGACAAGTTCGTTAATAATGAGAATTCAAGGAGGGAAAAAAATCTACATTTGTAAAGGTTTGGGGCAGATATTTATCATTGACAGTGCCAAAATATTTATCAACTAAAGTCTTTTCAGAGAGAGAGAGAGAATGAGAGAGAGAGAGTATAAAGTACCTCCCCCACCCCCGTTAAGTCTTTTTATATCCAAAGTTCTCTGCCAAGCTCAAAGATATAACAATTCTTAAGTCAAGAATTCAAGAGTTTTTAAATAGAACAGAAATCAACATACAACCAAGTAAATATAGTCTGCTTAGTAACAGGACTCGAGTAGAGACAATGAGATAAAAATACAATAGGAAAAATAAAGCAAAATTATCTTACACTGGTTTGGCTTGCTTCTATTCCTTATTGGAAAGTGGTTTACGTATTTCACCCATACTTCATAGTGTCATTTTCATGCTTAAATATTTATTAAGCTTATAGTTGGGTACAGATTAAAAAATTCTGGGATAGAAGATAACCACCACACAATTTTTAAAGGGTCTTTTATTATTTGAACAAATATTTTCATATAGGTTTAAAAAAAAAAAAAGCACTATGATATAATGTAGATTCCAAAAATTTAGAGATTTTTCTTTTCAGTAGAGATATTTATTTGAAAAGGATACAAAGCTCTAATCTCATTCAAAATAAAACCCTCTGACGTCAATGTTTAAGTTATAGCACTCTAGTCCCCTCTTAAAGGCTTCTTTCAAAGTAAAGGTGTCCAGGGTCCTTATTCGTAGTATCCTTTATCATCATCTCCACATTTTCAAAATGTTACTCCATAAGCAAACGTGGTCATTTCATAGGCTTCTGCAATGTTTTTGCTGAGATTAACTTGAAACTATACCAAAAAAATTCTATGGAAGGACCAAACCTGCTTATGGATTAATGTTTTGAAGACAGGGAGGAGATGAAAAAGGCTGTGATGAGGACCCTGGGCACCTTCATTTTTGAGGTCTTCAAAGAACAAAAGTATTTAAGTCAGAGATCTTATTTTTAAATTTTTTATTGCTTTGAAATAAATGTCTCTTTTGAAAAATTCTCTAAACTTCTTTAATTTGTTTGATAATTTTTTTTTTTATAATTTAAACATTGTTTTCAGCAGCTTTTAATATTCAGAAAGTAACTGATCAGTCTGACACTTCATTAGTTTTGCATTTGTGTAGATATATGGGGTGAACACAGTAGGTAAGATAATGTAACCAGGGTGGTAAAGGCTACCACACCCTCAGACTTGCAATTATTACATAAACAGCCCATCACACACACACACACTCTCTCTTAAATCAGGATATTAAGCTGCTTTAAATTAAAATCAGCTTAAAACTTAATCCAAATGGAATACTTTTTTGTCAGTACTTATAGATTTTACTAGTACATTGAATATAAAAGATTAAATTACAATGCAGAGACTTAAAGCTGCAGCAACCATGCTGATGTGAGAATCAATGATCATGGTAATTTACTTCCAATTAACTTTAACTGAAAATAAAGATAGGTATTTACACAAAAGTTTCCTATTTGAAAATTAGTCTGCAATGATTTAGGTTTGTGAGCATGAATAAAGAAAAGATAGATATTAAAAACATAAATCACAACAAACACACACACACACACACACACACATAATTCATTCATTCGTCCACAATGACAAAAAGAACTTTCTTGCTTTCAGATTTCCTCTGACTTTTATTACTCTGGGGAAGTCTTGAAGTTTCTTGAAGATATCTTACAACTGACAAAAAGAACTGAGCCATAACTAACAGATTATATAACACTTTCATAAGAAAAATTACCAAATCCCATGTTTATTCTTATTGAATAAGAAAAGACATCTACATGGGTCATTATAACATTATTTTTCCTTTTGCATATATGTGCGTGTTTACAAAGCAAAATAAAAAGGAATTTCCCCTATGCTATAAACACTGTGAAACCTTTACGAATCTAAAGACTGTGGTGTTTGATGCTAAATTGTCTCTTAGCCAAAAAAAAAGAGAAACCAGCTGGTTTATTGGCACCACTGAATGCCACAGTTTCAGACACCATGGCAATGATTGGTCAGATGCTTTTAAAGGAGAGAAAGGGATATGTCTGGCAAGAGTGGACGGATTTGGCATTGGGACAAATATGGACACACAATGAGTTGATTACAAAACTGAGACTATCCATCAAGACTAACAGGACAAATTCAAATGTTATTTTATTTGAATCACTTAATATATGTTGGGTGGGTGGGTGATCTCTTGAAACATCCTTATTTATTTCTCAGAGAACAGGGAGGTCATTTGGGCAAAGATTTTATAAAATCATCAGCCAATGTCCAAAAGAGGTCAAGTCCTATCCTTATAACAGTTAATCATATTATTCAATTTACACCTTAAATCATTAAGGTGCAGTAAAGTCATTTTTTTTTTTTCATTTAAAGTTTTTTTTCTTCCTTAAAATAAATTAAAAAAACATTTAAATGCTAAGAGAAGTACAGAACAGATATTTACATTTGTAAAAATTAAACTGACAATAGTGCCTAAAAGGTTAAACATAAAAAAGTAAATAAATAAATAACTGTCCTAATATAGAGAGATACTCACTTATTTAAAACATTCTGATCCTTATAGAAAGATGCCCCCCTAACTCAGTTCCTACTTAAGAAGCAAAGTTTCAGCAGTTTTATATGTTCAAAACTTAAGAGATATTTTCTTCTTTCTTTTTTTCTAACCAACTGACTATTACTGAGACCCATATGCAAGTAAAAATGCTATACTATTAGAGTTTTTTCCCCTCTTTCAAACTAATATCCTTATCTTTTCTCACATTCCAGCCAGTAGAGTATCAAAAACACCCACGCACACACAAATGCTAAAATGAATACGTATATATGCAGATGTTGGTTTAAAGGACTCATCTCTGAATTGCACTGTGACTGTGACACATTTCAATGATTGGTTGATTCTCTCTGAACTCTGATTTATCTTAAACTTACTATGAAATTTACCAATTTAGACTTTCTGTTTTGAGATAACATGCTTCCTTTCCCCAAACGCACACCAGATAAAGAGTCAATTAAATTCCAGAAATTGCTTCAAACTGACACAATCACTGCTTTTTTTTTTTTTAACTATTCAATCTTAACATGTAAATCAAAATAATTTGTTCGGTTACAGTTAACAAAACTTCTTGCCAAACATTTAGTCAAACACCTTCACAAAACACACTTTTCTTCCACATGCCCCACTCTCTTCACTCAATTATCAACTTTTAAAATGAGAAATTACAAACTTGAAGTAGGCAGCAATTTCTATCTTAATATAGTTGGGGGTTTACATGTGGGTTATAAAATGGAACACTTACTCTGATATATACTTGAATCCAAGAGCTGGCAGAGAAATAGAGGAGGAGGCAGGAGGGAAATACTTATAAAACATTAGCCTAGTCTAACACAGGGAAACCATAGTGGAGCATCTTTCAATAATCTAGCTTATCCTTAGGCAAAAATGTAAGAAAATAAAAAAGAAATATTGTAGCTTAAAATACATTTAAAATTTATTCTTTGATTAAAAATACATCCATAAGATCAGTGAGAAATGTACATTTTTGGGGCCCTGAAACTTAAACAGATATGGGGGGGGTGCCTTTTGCAGCCAACAACAATAGATTTAAGGATTTAGCTGGCAAAACCTTTTGTTTCAAGTCGTGTGAAATGTTAATATCATTATTTTCATGTCAAGTTCTGTATGTGATCCATTATAGTTGTTTCTGTTGTTGAAAGTCCTCAAGTCATGTGATTTCTGTTATTTGGTACAGTTTGTTCATGATTCCCTAGTGCCAGTCAACAAGGTTTGAAGAAGGGCGGTGTTCACTAAGGCCTACAGGTTTCATTTGCTTGAAGCCATTTTTAAGCATTGATCTGAGAAAGCAGTTGTAGACAGTTTAGATATTTCTGATGAAGTTTGCAATATCTCTGTTGCAGCTCAGGAAATGTCCAGTCTTCTAAAAAGCCTTGACTCTACAAAGGTTACTTATCCCCAATTTTGGCAGAATTGTTTAACCATGGTCTGGAAGGTGTCATCTTCATGACCAGTTCACAAAAATGTGGGTGAGGTCTCATCCCTGTCACAATATTGCCCTATCAGCTTCTTCAGTGTCATCAGTAATCATTTTGAATTTATTATTAAGTTTTTCAATTACCTCAACACTAAGTCACAAACAGTATGGATTTCATTCTACTAGGTCCACTGCTGATGTTTTTACTGTCACTACATACAGAACCAGTGAAGCACTTGATAATAAATCCATTACATTTGCATTAGATATCTCAAAGCCTTTTTACAAGATGTGGTATAGGAGCTGCTATGCAAATTTTCCAGCTATGGCATTTCTGGTAGTTTTCTCAACTATGTCCTTCCTCTTGAGTAGTTCCAGGAGGGTCATTATTAATGGCCAGTCCTCTGATATCCATGAGATTAATGCAGGTGTCTCCCCATAACACTTTCCTTTTCTACTATATATTAACAATCTGGCTAGAACATTCTTAGATCACCAGTAAAAATATATATATATATATATATATATATATATATATATGCTATCACTTTTTATGAGAGCACCACCAATACTCTAGATGACCAGATCTTTACAGGTGATCTCTCTCCTGACCTTGCTCACACAGTTCAATAGGAGAGGAACTAGCTTGTAACATCCAATACAAAGCAACATTTCATCATCAGAGAAATAAAGAAACTTTAGGTTCCTTGTAAAGTCTATTTCAACTCTATACTCCTAACATCTCCACCTAAACTCTGAAATTTTATTTACTCTTTATTTTTTTTTTTTAATAGGAGCAGAGGTTTATCCCTAGTTTCCAAACCGCACTTTCCAACCTTGACAGAGTTTAAAAGCATTTGCATAGCTCTATGGGTGATGAATCATTTTCCCCACAGCACATTGTTAGCTTCTTGCTACTCTATTGCTATTTTTATGGCAGATGTTTGGGCAAACTACATTGTGTTTCTACCAGTCAAGACCTTCATATCTAGGACACACCAGGCCCCATACAGTCATTCCCTTTGTATTTCATTAGTAAGGATTCAGTTCAACTCTAACAGCTTCTTGCCTCAGAATGTGAAAAGGACACCTGAAAGGGATGTTTCCCTGATTGCTACAATCTTAACAGGTGGTCCTTGACTTGAAGAGGTTATCTATCCTACATATCCTCATAATATGCAACTATTTCTCCTCCTATACATCTTCATTCAGTAACCCTTGAGTGGCACTTATGCCTTGTATTGGGTGAACAATATTAAAACCAATGTGTGTTATCCATATAAATGTCTTGATCAGATGACACTATTTAAGAACATGACTTGAGTTATTAGGTTATTTTTTTTGTTTTTGTAGCAATTTGTGGTATTAGGAGAAACTATCCCTAGCACAGCCTATTTTATGTTCAATTTCCCTTCTCTTAAATTTGTTATAAATGATCCATATGCCAAAGTATTTGAAGTGTTTAGTATTAATTTAGAAATTAACTCTTAAATTCAATTTTACCTGAATAAACATTTTTTCAATCACAGAACCATTTCAATTTGCCCATTAGGTACAAGCTAATCAAAACCACTTATGAACAAAATTCAGTTTGAAGCTTAAATATTCATAGACATCCATATACTCTGAAGGTTAACAAGTTTGATTTTTTTTTTTTTTTTTTGGTTAAAAAGTTTTTTTTTTAATTTTTTTTATTTTTAGAAAATCTGCTATAGATTTTATTTCTACATTTTAATAGCTATTTAATTATATATATATATAATATAATTGTTACAAAAAATTGTTAAACACAGAACCATTGAAGCTTTTCAGACCATATGAACCCGTCCAGAATAAATTTAAGTTTCTTTAAAATAAAAAAATAAATCAGTCTTTAAGTAAATGTTGTAACTCAACCGATTGGGCCCATGCACAAATAAGTGAATAAAAAGGCAGGTTTTGAAAATTTTTTTTTCTCTTTCTATTTAAAAAACAAAACAAAAAAAAACAGTGAGCTATTAAAATGTAGACTTGTTTTGCTTGAAATTTTATATTGTAAACTAATTATAAAATTTTCTAATGAAAAAAGAAAAACAAAAGATGCTATTTGCTTTGGGCATTTTAAATTTGACAATTCAAAAGTGAAAATGCCTAATGTCTATTTGATCTGAAACAAATTGATGCTAGTCTGTTTTACAGCTGGAGTAGAGGATTTGGCACTGCACTTTATAATGAGAAAAATATATTGGAATATCTTTTATTTTATAATCTTCAAAATAGTCATTAATATTCTGAAAAGTTATTAAATTGGACAATACCAGCTGGTCTTGCCAGAGAGAGAAAGGTAACTGATTTTCCCCCAAACAATCATGTCAGAGTTCATACAAGCATTTATGGATTTAAATTTGTATTAAACATTATATGCTCTTAAATATATGCACATAATAAAAACACGCAAAACATATCGTAATGATAACAAACTCCCCCCATAATCTAATGTTAACTGTTAGGTATGCCAGTTAAAGACAAGCATGATCTCCCATAGGAGAATAAGACAATGATGTTGGCTAACAAACACACTGTAACATCAGTGTCTCTAAACCCATTTTTTTTATTTAAAAACATTTGCATTAAAAAAAAAAATAATTTTCCCCTAACAAAAAAAAAAATCAAAAAAAATATTAAAAAAAATGTACAAAATATTATTGAATAAATGAACTTACCATATTGTGTAAGCTTTGTTCTTCTCTTTTTTTCTTTTTCTTTTTTGGCAGCTTTAATAATGTTTTTAATAATCTACATTTGATTTTAATAAAACAAGTTCCATAAACATACAAACAGATGAGATTTTTCAATTGAGAGTTGAAATGAAACCTATTCCTAGACACTTGGAGACAGACAATCCACTTTTCTTTTTTTTTTTTTTTTTGTTCCTTTCCATCCGGTTACTTTTTTTGCCCAAATTCAGAATGATAGAAGCATTAAATTTTTTTTTATATTTTTCCTAAATGCTTGCTTGAATTATTTCACTAAGTTTGCTTAACATATTACTCAATGCTGTCAAAAACTTTAAAAAAACAAAAAACTTTTACAATATAAATTGGTCTGAGTATCAACCATAGTTTTCTTTTTAAATAAAACTAAATCAGTTTCAAATTAAACAGAATTTACAGAAAATGAAAGAAAAAGACTGAAGAGGCAGCTCATCTGTTTCCTTCTCACATGTTTGAACTCTGGAAATACATTGGATTCCCAAAGAGTGTTGAATCTATGCTTGATGATAGACCCAAGCAACAAACTGATCTACACTAGATGGCGCTAGCAACCAAGAATAAGTGAAAGTTGAGGAAGGACAAAAAAAAAAAAAAAATTTAAAAAAAAATAATAAATAAAATAAGAGATATTTCAATCAAAAATGCTGATTGATTTTCGTTTAGTCCATCAGAGTTGCTGATTTTTGATAGACTAATGAAAAATTTAAGATGGGCTGATCAATCAACAAGCAATAACGTCATGGTTTATATAAGTTATATCATAAAAAGAAATGATCTTTCAGTGGAGGATAAGGAATAAAAACAAGCTTCCAAGCAATCAATATTTCAATAACAATAAAGGAAACATGGTTGGCTTTTCTTTTCTTTTTGTCTAACAAGGACTTTCAAATATTAACAAATTTTTTTCTTAAAAAAAAAAAAAGACAAAAAAAACATTGATCACTCAAAAGCATGTTCTTCAGAATCACTTTCATTGTATAAATTGTATAGTTGTCTGAGGAACAGGAATTATAGATTAAAAATGTACATAGGTTGATGTACAATTCTTATATAATTTATGGAGCTGCTTCAGACAAGCAGGTAAATGCTATATCAGTGAAAATGGTCAAATTCTCAAAAGTGTATACTTTTCTTGCATATTCACACTAGAACCTTTGCAAAACTGTTTAATTATGAACTATTAGTATTTCCATAATAAGTAAATCTTTCCGTTATTAAATTGCCAAAGGGGAAAAAAAATGAGACATTATTGTACACCCACACTATATACTATACTCTTGACAAATACACATGCACACAGTATGGAGATTTAATATATATATTTTTTCATTTCCTTAAACCAAAAAAATAAACTAAAATAAAAAGATCATGACCTAATATTTGATCTCTAAAGATTAAATCAGATAAGATTTTAATGTAAAATTACTTAGAAGACAAACTACACAGTGTAAAAATAAAACTTAAATTTAGACTTGTATTTTTCTTATATAAACAGATAAAGATTTACAAAAAATATTACTTTCATTCAGTTTGTTGTTTAAATGCTAGTAAAAATGCAGAAAAGTTTGTCGTTTTTTGTTTTTTTAAAGTAAGACAACTACACAAATACACATGTTTGAGTTAAAAAAAAAAAAAAAAAAAATTAATAACTATTTAAAAAAAAAAAAAATAGAATTTTTCAAAATTAATGTAGAAAGAGGGACGGGGTTTAAAAAATGCAAACAATAATTAAGATTCTTTTTAAGTTTTATATTTTTTACATAGGATGAATTCAAGACTCCTACCATTGTTTTATGCCAACAAGAACAAGCTCAAAAAGTTAAAATTCATATTAAAATAGAACTCTGTATTGTGACTATGTACACGCCTGTCTTAATGCTGTAAAAAATATTTTTTATAATCAAAAGTTGCTTCCCTTCTTTATACAAAGATAAATGAACCTTTTTTTTTTTTTTTTTATTTGGTTTAGTGATATTTTAAATTTTTTTTTTTTTTTTCCTATTGAAATTCCAAACACAGAAAACAATGAAATTAAAATAAACAAAAAACATACTTTGAATGAATCATTTGCAAATTGATTGAGTAAACTTAAAATGCCTCTTTTAATAGAAAATCAAAAAAGTAAAGATTTTGAAATGTGTCTGTCTATTGATTTTGGTTGTGTGTTTTATAAAGATTTATTTTAGAAAATCTTTATCAGAAATGGAGGTTGAAGAAGGCTGCATAGATTTATTGGTATATGAACACAAAATACAATAATATATTTTTCCGTTAATATTCTATTTTATTCTCAATTGTTAAAAGTATGCCTCATTAGTCCAATGATAATAAACAGCAATATAATGTTCAAAGTCAACTGATTATGGATTTTAATTTTTTTAAAAATAAACAAAAAAAACCTTAAAAATCTGTTAGAAGCTTCCTCAATTCTAATATTTCATGTACAAGGTGGGAAAAATGTATTTATGTATTGCATTAAAGAAGTTGACTTTTATGATGAAAGTAAAAAGATGATTGTTTTCATTCTGTAATTTATGTTCATCTTGAGCCGGAATCCACAAAATATCACTAAAGATGTTAATATATCTATGTTAATATATAAAACTGAACACTCAGAGATGACAGGCTGTTTCATGCTAGGACACAATTGCATCTAGCATGAAACAGCCTGACACTCCTGAGTGTTGACTTCAATGTTCACTTTTATATTTAAATTCTAAATATATAGATTTAGGAGAAACATTTTGAAATTTCTAAAACACTTCAAAAATAAAAATGCTTCTCTGACATTGTTCATTTAATAAGTGTTAAATAAAATTAAAGAAAATAACTGGAATACTTAAAAATTCATGGCTTATTTTGATGACATTTGAAAATTTTTATTTTTTAATAATGAAAAATTTTCAAAACTAAGAATGTTCAGTAAAGTTATATTTTTAGAAATCAAATTTTACTTCATTAATGTAAATTACATTATAAGAAAAATCTTTCTATAGGGAGAATTGGATGAAAAGCAAAAAAAGGAGTTGTTGCAGCAAGTTTTTGAAATATATTTATCATATTTGATGGGAAGACCCATTTAATTCCCCCACCCACTGTTATAAAAAAATAAAACAACAAACTATCTCCTGGGTCTTGTATACAAATTTGGTTGAGGTAGCTGAGAAGCTAACATTTACCCAAATGCCATAAACCAATCTAAAAGCATAATACTGTTATATTAAATATAAAGAGTAGGATCGGAGAGAACGGACTTTATATCCTATCAAATAGAGTAATTAGAATATGAGACCAGTGTTTGCTTTATTTCCAAATTTAAAACTCTGCATTGAATAGAAAAGTAAACAAGTAGAAAGTGAAATATTTGACAAAATCAAGAAAAAAATAAAATCATTAAATATTAAACCAGTTTTGGTACATTTTCTTTTCTCTCCCAAGTTTGACTTTTAGGATTTATGCTTAAGACTAAAATTATTCAGTGATGTAATAAAAGATTCAAATGATTATTTCTGGTTTATCCATATTCACACACACACACACTATATATATATATATATATATATATATAATGTCTGTATTCACACACACACACATATATATATATATATATATATATATATATATATATATATATATATAATGTCTGAACAATAAGTACAAAAGTGAAAAAAAAAAATTTTGTTCTGATTAATTTGATTAAAAAAAAAAAAAAAATCTTAGATATCTAATTTTATCTAGAAGGCTACTTATCACAAAATGAACTTCTATGTAATTTGATAAATGATAAAAAAAATATAAGTTATTTTTGTCATATTGTTATTCTTGATCTTTCCAGTCTGCAACAGGTTTTGACTTGACACAGTCCATCGTGTGTATATATATATATATATATATATATATATATATATATATATATATATATATATAACACACACACATATATATGAGAGAGAGACACAAACCTAACAAATTTAATTCTGTGCTTTTAATAATAAAAAAGACTTTTTTTGGATCAGCAGTATGTAGTTAGCAACAGAAGAATGTTTGATGTAAAACTATCTTTTTATAGTACAATGAAAGAACTGGTTGTAGTTTGGAAGGTTATACTGGTACCTTTCTATAAATATTTATTTCTATAGTCTATGGTGCCTAAATATTTTCAGGGTAATTGTTCTGATGAGCTTTCCTCTTTGGTACCTTTGCAAATTTAATTGCAGTACTAGATTGGTAGTTGAAATAGATGTAACTATAAGTTCTATGCTGACAGTTCTCACGCTTCTCACTTGTGAAACTCTATTGCCATTTTCTGTCTTTCCAATTGACTTTGATCTTGAAAAATGTAAATACAATGTCCATCATCATATGTCTGCTTGAATCCTGTTCTTTTATTGTCTGCTCTCCTTAATAATGTTTTTTCTTATTCTGTCACTCTCATTAACTCCGAGCTTTATTGCCTTGCTTGGAGTGAAATGACTTTTTTCTTGGTGTAGGAAGAGAAAGAGAACAATTATACTTTTTTATTGTTTTATCCAAATGTCAATGATGTAAATAAAACCAATAAAAATACTATCTATTCTTACTAGTAAGTTATAGCAATGTTATAAAATACTCTCTCCTCTTTGGTGCCCCAACTTCCTGAATTTAAGCATAGTACTTGATTAGCAACAAAGTCTCATCATTTTACTGTTGAAATTGCTAATTAAGTTCTAATAGTTTCTTCAGGCCTGTGGAATTCACTTTCAGCTTCTTTTTTTTCCTGTCGACCACAATCTTCAAAAATTTAAATGCAACATCAATTGCCATCTTTTTGTCTCCTTAAAACCTTGTTCTTTTTAATGTCCTTTCCCCTCAGTTTCCTTCACTTTCACTAAATCCTTTCATCTGAGTGGCTTTAATCAACTTGTTTATGATGAAATGATAGACAAAAAAAAATTACTTTTTCCCCCATGCTATATTTCTCAATTATCTTTTAAAACAGTTCATATACACAAAACAATGAAGTAGAACGTAACAAATTCTGACGCTCCTGGAGTCTAAGATTAGTCTTTGAATTCTAATACACAGGAAAATTACAAAAACAAAACAAAAAACAACCTCCTTCAGATATACAACAAATAAGGTTTCAGTATATGTAAAACTAGCAGGCATATTGCTGTAATATTTGGAAAGCAGTCAGCCTAAAAGGATATTTTCCCTTAAATGATATCTCCATGCAAAACTCCTTATTTAAACAGACTTCATAGCTTTGTGAATAGTACTGCCTGACAAACTGTGAAACTATTCACTGACATAATAATTATACTGGATAGGCACATCACATATACCATGACACAATGTCTAAATAAAAAAGAAAAAATAAGTCAGTTTGGTGACTATACATGGAAAACAAGAAGTGAAACTCTTAGTAGCCAAACTATGATGTGAATAATGTTGGCAATGCAATATGATAAGTACCTTGAGCCCAAAATATTCCCCACTTAGTTTTTTTTTTTTTTAACCAGTCTCATGAGTATGAGAACTTGAAACGATTTTCTAATATATAGCAAGGAAGAAAAAAAAAAACCTAAAAGTTGAAGCACTTTGAGAATTTTATTTTTTTTTCATCCCTCATATAAATGTCAAAAGAATATACACATCAGACAGGCAGATAATCTATTCACAATTTCAGACATTTGAAGTAAAAAGTAACATAATGCACACAGTGTTGCTTTAACCATTTAAATGATGGGCATCATCAACAGGTGTATGATTGGAAATCAGCAGATATCATCAGTTGATGATTTGAGTTTAAATGTCTAATCTATAATTCTGGGATTCATAAAGTCATTTCCTGGAGCAATTGCCTGCAAATAAAGTTGTAAGAATCAGCAATGTTATTGGTCCAGACCTGGCAGCTCAGTTTCAATCACTTTCCCATTGACATAAAGTTGTTTCCTTGTGCCTTTGCTATAAATACTTTCATGATAATTGTTCAGATGACCTCTTCGCTATGATACCTAGACTTTATGAATTTAAGTGCAGTACTAGATTAGCAACAGTCTTGACAATTTACTGTTGAAATCGCTCAATATAATCATAAGTTTTATTCTAGCAGTTTCTTCTATTGTAATTTTCGCTTGTGGAACTCTTGTCTTCTTGCTTTCCAGGCTAGTTTGATCTTCAAAAATTTAAATGCAATGTCAATTGCATTCTACTGTCTTTCTGGTTATTCTTCTATTGTTTTCGCTCCTCAATAATGCTTCTGTTTTCTAATTCTCTCACACCTAGTAACTCTGTGTGTTAGTGGCTTTACTGCCTTACATGGGGTTAATCTGATAAAAAAAAGTCTACATGTATACTTCTTAAAAGAAAAGGTGCAAAGATTGCACAACTCCATTGCGCATGCAATGTTTTAAAGAGTATCATACCGTAAAAAAAAAAAGTTAAATTTAGGAATAATTGTTTTATTTCTATTTTTCTTTATTTTTATAATATAAAAGATAAAATATTATTCTTTTAAATAGTTTTTGTATATAATTAAAGTGAATTAATAAGCATAAAACCATTCTTTTTTTTTTTTTTTTTTTTAAAAAAAAAAAAATTTTCTTCCTTTTTTAACATGCATATTCATTCAACCTTTTCACACAGTTCAAGTTAGAGCTATGCCAAAAAATAAACTGACCACTGTAGAGGAATCAATGTACCATGAAATGATTCTAACCTTTTTTTTGTTCACTAGGTAAGCTGTTACCTAGTGGAACCAAATAAAATAGCTCTTTCCATCCTAACCTCATCTTTTTCAGCAGGTTATAGTTTGCTTGTATCCATTTGCAAAGATAAAAAAAAAAAAACCAATAAGGGGAGATAAAGCTATTTCAGAATTGGTTTCCGTTTGTTTAAATGGATGTGCAGGTGCTATAATGGTTAGTGGCTTCGAATTAAAAATCAGTAATCTGCTTTTGACTTTCCGTCCAGTTCATTACATTCACTTTTGTGCAAATACCCTTCCCCACCACTACTAGATATTGGTTCAATAGTAGAGAAGATTGGCAACCTGTCTAGGAGAAAGAAAATTCTGAATTTCTAAGCCTATGTAGATGTAACATGTGGTTATCTAAGGAAAAGAAAATCCCGACAGAATACCAACCCTTCCTTGGAATATAGATTGGGTGTGGGGCCGATCACCCGCACCTGTGGAACAATTCAATTACAGAAACCTCACCAAGAGGCCTCATATGCTAGAAGAACCCAGGCAGATAGCAGAATAATAATAAAAAAAAATTTGTCTAGAACAAACCTTCGTTTTTAACTATACTGTCAAAACAAATTACCAACTGATTATGATATTTAACACTCTGCATCATTTATAAATATTACTTTTCATTTTACTCTATATGGAACCCCCTCAAAATATGGTGTTTTATATATTAGTTCTATATATTTGAAATTGCAGTAGCCTGGCTCTCAATTTCAGTCTAGATTTTTATCAGGTGTTGCCATAGAAGGATATGACTACACAACCAAGAAATTCAACTTGCATTGGCAGGGCTAACATTTTGCCTGCTGAAAGTAATCACAGTGATAAAGTGATTCTTTAATTAGAAACTCACTCTGGATTAATATTGTACAAGGCACTCAATTGCTGAGTGCCAATTAATTTAAAATCAGAATAGTGTAAATAACTTTTAATTCATATTTCTGAGATATTAGATTAATTGTAATTCTTTAATAAGAATACTTAATTTTACAAAAGTTTATAAAAAACAAAATTATTTTATTCCAGACTAATTGGGATGGCTTACAAAGATAAACAAGATGTCTTCAACTATTTGAAAAGGCAAATTATAGCTTAAAATTATTACAAATATTGTTTCTCTCCTGATTAAAGAATACAAATATAAATTTAAAAGCAAACATGGAAGCACTTTTCAGTTAAAGGTGCAGAAGAGAATTCTACAGAATTTTCATTTTCTTCTCTGAGAGTTCAAAATTTTTTGCCGAGTTCTCCCTCGAAAAAAATAAATTAACATTCTAAAATATAGTCTTTTCAATAATCAGCATTTTAATTAATAACATAAGACAATATTAGAAATATTTTCCATGTATCTTTTTAAATTATCTGAAGAATTAGGTTATTTACCATTCTAAGTCATTCAATTATAGAAAAATAACCAGTTGCAAATTATTAAGCATATATTTTATCCAAACTTCAATTATGGAAGAGGAAGGAAAAGTGTTTGACAAGAAGAAATTTTGGCAAGAAATAAATGTAATAGAAAATAAATTTTAAAAAAAAAACTTCATTAAAAAAAGACTCTTATGGTGGAATTCAATGATGATTAACTGAAATTTAATTAACAAGCAAGAAAGCAAAAAAAAAAAAAATCAACAAAAAATCAGTGGTGATACTTATTTCTGCAATTTCAAGGTTGACTTTTTTTTTCTTTTTTTTTTTTCTAGTAGTTTAATTAATTTCTTTATAAATTAAAACAGGTAAAAATCTCCCTTCCCTCAAACTTCCCATTTACAAAATTTATTGAAAAGTGTATATAAAAAATGGTGGGAGTGGGTATATTGGGAGAGACATTCATTCATACTCAACCTTCAAGAGGGCCTCCCCAAACTAAAATAATTAAAACTACCCATCATATTTCAATTTCTGACTTTGGTTCCATTCAGAAAACCGAAGACTTATTAACTGAAATTATGTAGACATTTTTTTTTATGCCCACAAAATAAAATTTTCTAGGAAAGAATAAAAATAACATGTCTGAATTACCTGTACAAAATATCTTAAAATGTTTTCAACTTTAAAACTGGTAAGGAAACAAAATGGCAAGAACTTTAATGTGTACTACCAATTCTATAAATCCAATTTTGATCAAACTTTTAGATAGTCTTCAGATTTATTTAACTTGTTTTTTAGCGCCACCTAGTGCATAGTGTGCCAGAAACAAAAAAAAAAAAAAAAAAAAAAGGAAAAAAAAAATCTAAAAGAATAAAAATTAGGCACCCTTCAGAGCCGAAAATGGCTGTTAGGAAAAAAAAAGAAAAAAAAAAATAAGCGAGAGAAACAATCATCTCTTTAAACAGAGACTGTTCATCTGTTGGACAGATTCAAAATGAAATAGGAGGCTAGATTTTAAAAAAAAAAAAAAAAAAAAAACTATGTGCTACCGAACAATATGAAAAAATTTTTCTTGTAACGTCCGTACTAGAATATCCCTCATTTTTGATTTAAAATCTTCATACCACTGAATAAAATGTCTTCTGCGATTGGCTTTCTGTTTTTGGCTCATAGCTGCCTCTTTTTCCAAAATGGCTGGCAATTCACTCCAGTCTTTCACAAACAGAAGTGGTGCCTTGGCTTCTTTGAGCAGGCGTAATGGAATATTTTTGGACGCAACAGAGGGACCACAATTGCCCGGTGTCATCCTGTCTTCAATGACTGGAAGAGATCCATAGGAAAGGGCTTCATAGATCCGATAACACTCAGTGTTTACACCTACTGGACTCAACGTCAAATCACTCTGGGCCAGAGCCCGAAGATAATCTTCTCGTGAATCATCAGTTTCCTTGGGCAACCACCTAAAAATAAGATTTAAAAAGAAAAAAAAAAGCAATTAATAAATGATGGAAAAGCAATAAGAGCAAATCCAGAGAAATATAATAAAAATGAACAAAGTTGGCCAAAAACAAATAAAAAGAAAATCTGTATGATGAATGCAAATATAAATGACACTCAATAAACATAAAAATATATGCAGTTTAAAACTTGCTACATTTGTAGGGAACATTACTCAATATTGGAGCGTCCTGGGTATGACAATAAACTACGTCCAACAGCAAGGCTTCTGATCAGGTTTTGAGGAGCGTGGAACCACCTCTTAATTGTTGGTGTTCCCAGGTCCACCCTGAACTGGGGTGGTAGCACCTGTTAGCGTCCCAACTATGGGTAAATAGTTAACCCCCAAACTGGGGTCAAAACACTATGAAAGTGTAAAAAAATGGTTTTAATACCAGCAATAAATTTTTTGAGGAAAAATTATTACCAGTAATAAAAATCTTGTCGGCATTAAATAATCCATTGAGGTGTTGATATGCCAGAAAACAAAACAAACCAATCAATATTAGAGCATTTATAGATATAGACAGTGTGGATACAACAATCAATACTGCATGGGGACTATAAGTTTCATGCAGTCCCTAGGAAACAGGCATTAACAGTATATGGTGGGTGCCAATGTCCACACTATCTCTCTCTTTATATATATATATATATATATATATATAAATAAAACACACACTTCTTGTCATCTGACAATTATTGTGATACTCAGAGTAATGATTTTGGTTTGAGTGCTGTTTGTTTTTTTTAGTGTTACTACTCTTAGTCTAATTTCTATGGGCATGGAGAACATTAAGATTTGCTGAAGTTGGTATCTTTTTTTTTTTTTTTTTTTTTTAAATTTTTAATTTCATGTCTTTTTTCTTTGGCATGCTTAATGTTGGTAGGGTTATTCTTGGTCAAAATTTTAAGACCAGATACAAAAGGGTTAAAAAAATAAAATACTTTAATTGAAATATATCTGCAAAACATAAGCTTTTAATTGATTAATTTAAACATTGAAAATTTTTTTATTTTTTTATTTTTTTGGTTGGTAAGACAATGTAAATAAAAATAGAAAATACAGAACAAATAAGTCACAAAGACAATTTAATATTCATTATATCCTCCATTTTTGCAAATTATTTTGAAAATTCACCTTGGTATACTCTTAACTTCTGCATGAGGGTCCTTGGGATACTCGCCCAGGATGCATAAACTGCAGCACAAAGAGCATCCAGTTTCAAATTGCAATCCATATTTGTAAACATCCTTTGCCATCCATCCCCAAACATTCTGGATTGGGTTTCGATCTGGAGAGCACGGTGGATGGCTCAAAAGCTGAATGTTGTTTGCCATAAAAAATTCCTTTGGTTTTCAAGTGTTGTGGATTGCAGAATTGTTCTGCTGGAAAATCCAGTTTTCTCCATTGTATGAAAATGAACCCCAAACCATAATTGTTCCACCGCCACTGTATTGAGTTGAGAAAATTTCTTTTGGGACATCTTTTGCATACCAATAATACTGAATACCGTTTGGGCCATCATGGTTGAATTTTTTTTCATCTGCAAACACTTTCTTCCATTTATCCATAT
This sequence comes from Acanthosepion pharaonis, assembly GCA_903632075.3. Taxonomy (NCBI): domain Eukaryota; kingdom Metazoa; phylum Mollusca; class Cephalopoda; order Sepiida; family Sepiidae; genus Acanthosepion; species Acanthosepion pharaonis. The sequence continues at coordinate 961,757 of CAHIKZ030002822.1, forward strand.
CCCAAGTTTAATAATCGGAAGCAAATTGTAAATGGAAGGTTTTATGGCAAGGAAGATGGCAAGGCCTCTGCAGCTGTTTCACATGCTTAAACCCTTTCTTATTTAAATGCTGTTGAATTGTTTGAAAGCTGCATTCAGCATCTGTGTTCGCTTTTATCTGATTTGAAGTTAAGCTTGAATCTCTCTTCATTTCTCACCTAATGTGTTTGTCTAAAGATGGTGAGATTTTATTGGGGAAACCACTTTATTTTTTAGAAGCATACACATCTTGATTTTTAATGAAGTTAACAATAATAGTTCTACTATGGCCAATTACACTTGCAATGGCTTGTTGTGAAAGACCACATCTTTGAAGTTCAACATTCCTGCCCTGTTCGAACTTTGTTAAAATTTTACCCTTAGCCATTTTAAAATCTGATATTTAAAGCTGGAAATGAGTTAAGTAGATGTCTACACACCTGAAGCTATGAGCACACTGACTAGTTCTAAAATTTTTGTCCAGTAATTTGTTTTTTTCATACATTGTCTTATTTTTATAACAAACCAAAAAAATACTTTTTCAATGTTTTGTTTAAATTAATCAATTAAGATTTAAATTTTCACTTGTTTGTTGATAAACTATGTTTTCTAATTAAATGTTTTCACAAATATATTTCAATTAAAATAACAGTATTTTATAATTTGTTTTAACCCTTTTCTGTATGGTCTTAAGATTTTGACCAAGAGTGTATATATTTCAATTTTTGTGATTTTTTATTTTATTTTATTTTATTTTATTTATTTTTTTAAATTGCTACTAATTGTAAACATTTGAACAAGTTACAATATTCACTTATCAGCTTTTTAGTACTATTATTTACCCACACAGGAATTGCACCTTTTTAAAATAAATTTAATTACTATCGCATTAGCAATGCAAACATTTAAATTTTGTATAGTAATTTTGGTGCATTAACATCACAAAAAACAGGGCCATAAGAAGTGATTATATATTATATATATATATATATATATATATATATATATATATATTATATATATATATACACACACACACAATGAAACTAATTTTAAAAAATATTAAAAAGAAAAAAAAGTTACTACTTGTCTGATAAAACTGACTATTATATTTTTGCTTACTTTTGGTTATTCATTATATACAATTGGATTTCATATTAAAAGAATTTAAGATTGCAGGATAAAAGGTCACAGAAAAGTCATACTGCAAGGAATTATTCAGTTTTATAACCTGACCCTAAGAGAGATCAGCCATTAGGATTTTTGCATTTCTCACTCTAATTGCACAAAAAGAGAAGTTATGATATTTCCTGGTATCCTCAGCAACTGTAAAACATTAAATCATGTAGAAATCCATTGAAATAGCAAAATATATTCCTGTAATAAAGAAAGAAATGCTTGTGAGATATGCATCTTTTTTGTCAGTTGATCACAAAGAACTCCTCTACCAACTGAAAAAAAATTACTAATCTTTGGCTAACCAAAGTGAGAAATCATAGTTGAACACAAAACAGGAATTAACATAGCTTACAAAATCAAGTTATGATCACAACATAAAATAAACTAAAAATACATCACAAATGCAATAAGTAATGGGAAACACATTTATTATCAAATACTGAATAACTGTTCATTCCCTTGAGCCAGAAAACATTGCTCCAGAAATTAAGACAAATGCCATGTTGAACCTGTTATAAAAGAAACTATTTTATATATATAAATGTGCAGTACTTAGTGGAAAATGCTCAATATCCATATATTCAGTTGCATGGATAGCAGTTTGTGACCCTGGGTTTCACACTTTTAAGGATCATCAGGCAAACTGGTTTATTTTTTCAAAAGTGGATCTATTTATGCTTATTTGAAAAACATCAAAACCATCCCCATCTGTTCCCTGTTAGAACATTGCTATATATGTAATGCTACAATCTTGACACAAAAATAGAATGATAAATGCATATGTATGTATGTGTGTGTGCTTGAATGCATGGATGTGTAACTGTGCCTAACCTCAGATTTTTGTATGAACTAAAATTCATACACTTCTATGTATGTGTGTCTATATATGTGAGAGTGTCATTCCAAACAAATACAGAAGAAAATATCCCCTCCTCCACCACACACAAATAGGCATAAATAGATCCACTTTTGAAAAAAATAAACCAGTTTGATTGCAAAAGCATGAAACTCAGTTACAAACTACTATCCATGCAACTAATATATATATATATATATATATTAGGAGACCAAAATTAAATAAAAAAAACCAAAAGAAATAGGGGCCACCTAGAAAGGTGCAAACACTAAAAAAGTGCTTGAGGCAAGCTATAAGATATAAAATGCAGAGCAAGATGCCAAACTCAAACATGTTACTGCTAGATCTTCTCAGGCAGGTTGAAATGAAAACTAGCTGTAGTATATGAATATATATAGAATGGATATGGGACTTAGAAGAGGGAGGTCAGAACACCAGAAGGTGGATGGTACTGGTGGGAGTACGACTAAGAAAGGGAAGGTCGGAAAAAAAAAGTTTAGTGGAAAACACTCATCTGGGCTTGTAATTGTTCAATAAATATTTGCATAAATATTTATATATATATATATATATATATATATATATATAATGTTTTGACTAATTTTTGAGTCTCTGTTGTATTGTGGCACCATGCATAATTAGAAAACTGAAAAGAGATATTCATAAATATATGATTTGTTTTTTCGGTTTGTTAACCATTTGATAATTATTTAGAGCTGAAAAATATTTGGGTTTTGAGAATAATTCTTTAATTGCGTTCAAGCGATCTGGGAGAAAAAAAGAAAAGAAGAGGAAGAGGAAAGAAAAAAAAGAAAAATATAATACGAAAACCAGGTCATAAGTCGAGTACACACACGCACGATTGATACATAACAGATGTTGGAAGATATCCAGGTCAAAGTACCTGACCGAAATCCGCGAAAGGTGGAAGTTGTTATCAATTGGTTGGAGAAACGAATTTTAGGGACAATGCAAAAAATATTGATAAGTAACAAATGAAAAGGGTGTCATTGAGGTGATAGTAAAAGTCTAAGGGGATGGTGAAGTTTATCTAAGGATGCAGGCAGACAATCCCAGAATTGAAAATAAAGCCACACAAGGTGACGTAGAAATGTTTTTTTTTTTGAGATAATTAAGATTTTTTTGTTAACAAGCTGAGCGAAAAAAAAAAAAGTGAAATATTTTTTATTAGTTTCGAGAACGCCACCCAGTCTGGGAAATCCCTTTCTTAGATCGTATCCAATTAGCGATAAACTGTTTGACAGATACCACGTGTAAAAAGAAACCGAGAGCGTCATTTCGGTCACGTTGAAAAAGGGCAATTTAAATTTTTTTTTTTAAGCAAGGTGTGTCCCCAGAACAAAGCCACCGGATTGTCCACGCCTGATTAAAGACGCCCCAAGGAAGGAGGAAAGATACCGACCAGAGCCTCATTGGTCAAGGCGGTCACCTGATACATGAAGGAGGAGGAAAGACACCCGACCAGAGCCTCATTGGCCGAGGGCGGTCACGCGGACGCACGAGGGAGGAGGAAAGATGCCGACTAGGACCCATTGGCCAAGAGCGGTCACATGACATATGAAGGAGCGGGGAAGTGGGTATGGAAAATCCCTAATCAGAAATAAGAAGGGTAGATACGTATTTAGGATTATCAAGAAAACCCTGGCGCCGACAGACCCACCCCAATTTTTGACTGCCTCAATAAAAGCGGGACCCCAACCGACAGAAATCAGTTGCAGCTGCGCCGCGGATGGCGAGGGAGTTTGAGCGCGGGCTGAAGGCCCGGTTCATTCGCCCCCTTGCAGGCAAGAAAGGCCGGTTCGTTTGGCCTAAGAAGAGAAATTCGTCCGACCCAAGTCGAAGTGAATAAGCTCGTCCAACCGAAGCCGAAGAGAAGAAGTTGAGTTGCAACACGGACGGCGAGAAGGAGTTGCAGCGCGAACAGCGAGAGAGAGTTGCACCGTGGACAGCGGGCCCGGTTCCTTCGCCCCTTTACGGGCAAGAAAGGCCGGTCCGTTTGGCCTAAGAAGAGAAATTCGTCCAACCCAAGCTGAAGTGAATAAGCTCGTCCAGCCGAAGAGAAGTTAATTCGCGCACTGACGGCAGAGATGAGTGAATAATAATTCAGACTCTGAAGAGAGAGTTAGTTGCAGCCACGGACGGCAAGAGAGATCAGCCGTGAACGACAGGTAGAGATCAGCACCCAGTGTCGAAACCAAACCACACCCCGAAATGCAAATTTCAAGAGAGCAGGCAACTTGAAGCCTTAAAGTTGTATGGTAGAAGCTTGGTGCCACGATCCACAGAACGGGTCGGGAGGTAGGAATAATCTTGTGTAATGAGCAAATAGATATAAAAAGTTGTTACCTTTTTCTTCAATATTTTTGACCTTGTGAGTTTTTTTATTTTTCTTGTGTGTTATCACCCCCATTAAACTCAGCTTGCATACGGCCCAATCCCTGTTTGATCCCGTCTAAGATCTAATCACAACGTGGGTAGGCAGACCGGAGATCAGTGCAGTTACCCTGGTAACCAGGCGTTGGAAACGGGTTGGGAAACAACGAGGTTGGTATTCAGCTAACCAAAGGGTTAGAACGTCACACTTGGGGCAGCGAGGAGCGAACAGCTGACGCCAAAAGAGCAAAAGACGTCACAACTGGTGTCGTGATCATAGGATCAGGACCACGTCACGTCACAGCTGGCGTCGCGAACGGGATCGAACGACACAGTCGATGCTGCAACCAGGGGGGACGACGTCACAGTATTATTCCAACATTTCATTCAGCCATATGCTCTCTAGATGTCATCAAGAGTGTATAGTGTTTTAGAATGTAAATAAAATCACAAAAAGAATTACTATCAAAGAACCTACAAAGATTGATTAAAATATTTTAAAGTTTAAAATAATTATTTTAAACTGGAAGCAATAGTAAAACTATTTAGAACAGTTATTTTACAATTTACAGGTGTGTAATTTGGTCAAAATTTTTTATATATATATATATATATGCTGTCCGCCAAAAATGTACTCACTTTTAAACCTCCTATAACTTCTTGAATTTATTTTTTTCAGATCCATACATTTTGTAAGTAAATAAACATTAATATTTCTTAATTTTAATCATAAATATTCTTTACAAGACAATGAACACTACATTTATTATCATTTAAAGAGTAATTTTACTTTTTTTTTCTGGTGGGAATATATATATATATATATATATATATATACACACACACACATAGTGAATAAAGATAAAAGGAAAACTTATCTTAACCAACATGTTTTGTCATCTGATGAGCTTTATGAAGGCAAATGCAAGGATTTTATTTTGTAACAAGTATTTATATACAAGAGCAAAACACATATATACAAGGTTTGATGTGAGTTCTTGCTACAGAACCAGACGATCAATCAGCAAGTCTACAAAGAGACCCTGTTTGCTTTGAGTGCATGAATAGTGAGGAGTTGTAGCAGGACAAACTGTTGCTGTTTTACTATGACAATGCCATCAAGAGGGTTATAATGATGGAGCTGAGGGGCATCCAAGAGGAATCCTTCAAGCATTGCATAGAAGTGTGTTGGACAAGGACAGACTTGAAGGAGATTACTCTGAAGGGGAAACCATGTGGTTTGTTGTTTGGAATTAAAATAAATTGTTTGTGACACCAGTTCCATGTCTTTTCAGACAGACATCTGATTATATATATATATATATAAACACTGTAAACTACTTTTCAGAGGATGATGTATAACTGAAAATAGTTTCTGATAATCTCTGCTCTCTGTATATAATGGGGGGAAAATTCAGAGAAACAGAACTTTTGCTGGGATGAAAAGACTGTTCCTTTGAACAAAGAACCAATATTATCATCATTTACACTTGGAATCAAACTGTAAATTACTTCAACTGCACTCAACACAGTTATACCTGCCATTGTTACTGTTAAGATATATAAAGTAAATTCCCACATTTCAAGTTGGACATTGAATAAATTTGCAGAATTATCACACCTTACAGATTCCTGATTAGCATAAATAATGAAACTAACAAAATAAATATTCATATAAATATATGGTGGACTGATACATTTTACAGATATTTGAACAAAGGAATGATTTATAATGATAAAAATAACCACACCTACAAAAATCCTTCATGAATTCTGATACTAGATTAGTGTATTTTTCATTGTTTAATGTGAACAACGTCTCTAAGAAAAAAAATTAAAACCTCCAGAAGGTGATTTAGATTTGCTTATCTTTGTACTCTGTAACATTCATGGAATTTTGAATTCTTTTCTTTTTATGGGCAGTATCCTTTCAGGACACAGATGATCATGGCTCTCCACTTCCCCCTATCCCTTGTACCTCTCAATAAGTCTCATCTCTTTGCCACCTCCCCTAGAGATCATGTTCTGTCATCCATTTGTTTAAGCCCATCAGGTATGTCATGCAATGCTTTCCCTCATCTCTCTTTCCTCTATTCGACCTGTGAGTATCAAATTCTCCAGGCCCTCCTTTCTCATTATGTATCCCAAAAATTTCAGCTGCCTATTCCTGATGTTAAGTATAAGCTTCCTCCTTGTTTGTATCCTCTTTAATAAATCATCATTGCTCACACGCTTGGCATCCTTCTGTAGAACCCTATTTCCATTGCCTCAAGTCTCTTCATCTTTGAGGAAACCATCCAACATTTGCTGCCGTATAGGAAGACAGACATCATGTAGCAGCTCAGTACTCTTTTTTTTTTTTTTTTTGAGTTATGAATAAAATCCTCCTGTCTCACAATACACTGCCCAGCTTTTGGAATGCATCCTTGGCCACCCCAATACGTATTCAGATCTCAGTGTCACACTTATTGTCCTCTGTCAAAACACTCACCAGATATTTAAACTTCCGCACCTGCTTGATTTTAGTGTCCCCAACCCACAAATTGCATTTCGAGCTCATCATTTTACTGATGACCATGCATTCTGTTATCTTGTAGTTTATGCTTAGTCCCTTCTTCTCACTCTCAGTCGATATCTTCTGTAGGTGATTTTGTAATTTTATTTCCATGTTTGCTATCAGTATTGTGTCATCTGTGTATCTTATGTTGTTAAGATTGTGGCCACCAATGATTAATCCTGGCAGGATTTCTAATCCTCTCAGAATTGCCTCGCAGTATAGGTTGAGCAGGTCAGGTGAGAGGATGCATCCGTGCCTTATGCCCCCCTTCTATTTTTGTATATCTGCTGAAATCATTCTCTATGCACATTCATGCTGTTTGCTGCCCATATAGGTTCTTGATTATTCTAATATCTTTCCCAAATAAATCAAGGTTGCTGAGCAGTTCCAAAAGATTTTTGTGGCATACTTTGCCGAACGCCTTTGCATAGTCTATGAAACACAGATATACATCCTTCTGCATTTGTATTGCTCTTTCTGATAACCTTCTAGAATGAATATTGTGTTCCTTATTCTGGTGTCTTTAACGAACCCACACTGTTCTTGTCCTATCTCTGGCCTGATTCTGTTGCGTGCTCTATTCATCAGAATATGGATGATGAGTTTTGTTACATGGCTCATTAGGCTAATTGTTCAGTGGAGTTCACATTCATTTGTGCCTGGTTTCTTAGGCAGTGCTATGAAAATAGATCTGCTGAGATCTTCCAGTATAACCCCACTGTTGTATATTTCATTTATTATTTCTATGAATTTGTCTATGCCAAAGTCATGTAAGGCTGTCAGTAATTCCATTAAAATTCTGTCTGGCCCTGCCACCTTGTTTCTGTACAATTTGCCCAGTGCAGCTTCTACTTTGCTTTTTAGAATTTCAGGTCCATCGGTAGTTCTGTGTATTGCTGGCACTTTTCTTTCATCGTGGAAGAGTTCTCCAATATACTCGCTCCAGTGTTGAAGAATGTTTTCCTTCTCCAATATGAGTATTCCATCCTTTGATTTTATGCAGTCTGTTGATGAACATGTCTTCTGTCCTGTTTGTTCCCTTATTTGTTTATGCATATCTCCTTTGTTAGTAGTACTCAATCTCTCTATTTCTACACATTTTTTGTTTAGCCACTCTTCTTCAGCTTGCCTGCATTTGGTCCTTATTTCATTGTGTAGTTTTCTGTATTCCATTCCGTATCTTGGCAGAGTTTTCTGTCTCCTTTGCGAATCACAAATCTCATCAGTCATCCATTCGTTTTTTTTTTCTTTTTCGTCCCTTCTCCTTTGCGATGGTATCATTTGTTGATGTCACTAAAGCATCTCTTAGTGCATCCCATTTCAAGTTTCCATTGAATCCCTCGTATCTTCTTTTCACATTGTCTATATAATTTTCTTTCAGGTTCAGATCCCTCAGGAAGTTTGTTGTATTGCAATTTGGATGCTATGTTAGGCTTCTTCAGTTTCCAGAGTTTCACTCTTTGTTTACATACAACAGAGTGATGATCGCTTCTGCAGATGGCACTTGGTAGGTTTTATAGAGAACCACTGCATTCCTGAATCTTTTTTTGAATACTTTATTCAAATAATAGGATAAGATAGTTCTCTGATTTTCCAATCTTATGGGAAGATAACTCGTCATTTAATACTCATCAGATTTATTAAACTTTGTGTCATTTGTTCATTTCTTTCAAAGAATCACTTTTTGTTTAAACATTTCCTAGATATTTAAATTTTTCTACTTACTTGATTTTTGGTCATTCCAATTTATAATTTGCATGTTGGGCTCTTTTTGATGACAATCAAACATTCTCCCTTCTTACAGTTAATGTTGTCTTCACTTTCTTTAACTACATTCTATAGGAGTACCTGTAATTTCTTTTTTGTATGCTATCAACACTGTGTCATCTGCATATCTTATATTGTTAAGATTGTAGAAGAAAAACACAATTTATACATAGAGATAACAAATTAAAGCCAAATTTATAAAGTTATTAGAAAACATATCTAACTACACACCAATATTTGTCTAGCTAAGTCACACACACCACATTCTACTCAAAACAAATTTTAAAACAAACACAAATATATTAGAGTGCTGGTAACACTTGCTTGCCACAGATGTCTACAACTACATCCATGCATTTCCCTTATATAGGCTATAAGAGGAGCTAGAGAGTATAGAGAGACTTCACACACTCACTAACCCTAGAGGCTACCTGAGAGCATGGCTGACTGTTTTCACAACCTAATGGTCAGATGGGTCTCCCATCAGAATGGCTGATTCTCAATTCTTTGAGAATTGCCTCGTTATGCCTACTTGGTCTCACGCTGTCCACAGACATGAGGTGGAATAAATATATTGAATCAATAGCTTCATCTACTGCAAGGAATTTGGTTCTCCGTGTCGTGCCAGAAAGTTTTTCTCATCTATCCTTCAAATCTATAAATCGACCATCCGTCCTTGCATGGAATATTGCTGTCATATATGGTCTGCTGTCCCCACTGTACATCTTGAGGTCCACAACAAAATCCGGAGACGAATATGCAAGATGATAGGTTCTGATCTGACATCTAGTCTACAATTGCTATCCCACAGACATGCCATGGCCTCCCTCTGTCTCTTCTCCAAGTATTTTCATTTTACAGCAACTGTTCTAACAAGCTACTTTCGCTGGTTCCCAGACTACATGAATTTAAGTGAACTACAAGGCTGGCATCTGAGTCCCACCCTTTCACTGTCAAAACGGTTAAATGTAACTGTCTCTTTTCCGGCACTTCTTCTCTGTGGAACTCCCTTCCCCTTACTTGCTTCCCCAATGACTATAATCTTCAAATATTCAAGTGTAATGTCAATCAACATCTGACACCCTGAGCTTGTTCCCCATCCTTCTCTGTATCCTTTCCTCAAACGTGCCTCTTTACTCTTGTTCTCAATCCTCTGTAACCCCTTGCATGCTTGTGACACTCCCACATTGCTTGGGGTTAATTGCCTTAAAAAAAAAAAATGGACTTCACAATGTGACAGGCTGAAACTGATAGCCAACAAGCAGTTGGATTAATCATACTCCTTTTTCACACTCTCATTTTACATCTTGTATACTGTACATTCAAATGCTACACAACTTATCAGACATTTTCATATTTTGTAAATGAAAATAAGACTTTGGTCATTTCAAACTAGTGTCTAATTTGTTTCTTTACTCCAACCAACTTCCAACTCTGATCAAGATTGTGTCTGTCAATAATGAATTTTAGTAGGACTTCTAATTCTCTTAGGATTGCTTTATCATAAAGGTTGAATAAGTCTGGTGAGAAGTCACCTCCTTGTCTTATACCTCTTTCTATTTTTGTATATATACTGAATTCATTTCTGTCCATATGCAGATAGCTTGCTCCCAGTAAACAAGAAATTATGAAGAACAACTGAGACCAAACTGATTTTACTTGGACTACCCTTTCATACAAGTCAAATTTATGTAAGTCATTTTCTTTAATGCCAACAGGTCTCCTTTTTCTAACTGAATTTCTGTGATGAAGAATTCTTACTTAAATCCTGTCTAATTTTCTCATCTTTCTTATTGTCAGAATATTTTGACTGCTGTGCCGCCTTGCCTCCTTCAGGTCTCTCTCTCTCTCATTTGAATTATATGTAGTTTGAATTAATTTTGTCATTCATATACCCCACCTTCCTATAAAATTTCAACCATGTATCCATAAGCATTCCACAAACAGCTGTTATGGAATGTCATTAAATCTTGTAGATTATATTCACATTTCTTCTAATACATGTTACATCAACAAGTGCCTGTACCTGTGTGTTCAGGGAAGTGTCTCCCCACTCCCAGATTTCTGCTCTGAATTTGTGACTTCTTATTGAACTATGACCTCATCTCTAACTCTATGCATACAGAATTCATTCTGTTCATGGTTTAATCTGATTTCTGATTAAACGGTATCTCCTGATTTGTTTTATCTGATCACAGTATGTTTACAGATTCTTTCAACCTTCTTATTCCCCAATGCTGTTACCGCTCCCTGTCTATTCATTTTATTCCATAAAAGCTGGTGTGTCCATCACCTACATTTTTGTGGGAGAGAAAATGAAAGATAAATGCCACTTCAGGACATAGGCGATCATGACTCTCCACAACTTTCTATCTCGTGTGGCTCTTAACAGTATTTCTCCCTTTGCTAAGGCTCCCTGCTCTGCCATTCATTCACAGAAGTTCATTAACTAAGTAGCTTTCTCCTATCTCCCTTGCTCATGAGTTAAGTTTTCCAAGCCCTCCTTTCTCATGTGTCCAAGGAACTTTAGCTATCTCTTCATGATTCTGAGTATATGCATTCTTTCTGTTGCCATTTTCTTTAAGACTTCTTTGTTGCTTACTTGCTCAGTCATTTCAGTATCCTTCTGTAGAACGACATATCTGCTTCCTCTAGTCCCCCCTGCATTCATGGGGAGATTGTCCAGCATTCATTACCATATGAGAGGATGGATATCATATTGGTATTACATTTTCCATCCTCTATTAAAACGCTTCCCAGATATTTGAACTTCTGCATCTGCTTGATGTTTAGATCTCCAATTTGTAACTCACATCTTGGGCTTTTTCTCTTACTGATGACCATACTACGTTACAGGAAGATTTGCAAATTTATCTTTTATCAAAAAGCAATACAAAATTATATTCTTTAGACTGAATCCATCACCAATTGAAATCATCTTAATTAAAGTCTCAAAAGAAAGAATTAGGATTAAAAATTCAAAACTCCAGTTTCATTCTTTAAAAAAAAAAAAAAAAAATTAATCTACTTGATTTATATTCTAAGATACTTTTTTCCTGTTTTAATAAATTAATTTTGCAAGTGGTTAAGGGTTCAACAAGTATAAAAGAATCTCAATAAATTTGAATTTATTTTATTATTTTGCTTCATATCCAACTGTTATCTGGTTTTGAAATTGTCAGATTAGTTAATCAATTTTGCTAACCAAAACTAATAGTTAATTTCAAAAATACAAAGCTTTTCTAAAATCAACAAAAAAGGTGCTTGCCTTCTAGCCAACATTTTTCAAATTTTTAATGATTTTAGTTTTGTGCCTTTTCATAATAGCTAAATAATTTACTAACTCCAAGGGATTTTTCAGTTGACAAGAAACATTGCTCTCTCTGTAACTAATCTACTATCAGAAAAATCTCTCATAATATGGAAATAAGAGATATTTTATTATAATTACATATCTATACCTGCCCACCCCCACCAAAAAAAAAAAATTAAAAGAAAAAATTTTGGGTGGTGTTCTGCCAAAAAACAAGTGAGATATATATATAACAATTTTGTTTCTGAGGTAAGTAGCCACCTAAATTTGTTTTGTTTTATGAATAATTTGTGCCAAAAGCATTAAAACAATATTCTTTTATGTGCTTTTGTATTTTGTCAATTCATGAGCCTAAATCTGTTAGTGTGAAATCTAAAAATAAGTATTTTGTTCAAAAATAGGAAAACATAAGGGATTTGATTAGTCAATGTCACAAACTAACATCTGGATGACACATTCTAAAGCATGAAACAGCAGTAATCCAGGATACTACTTGAATTATTTCTTACCTCCCCTCTTTACTCTTGCCAAGCTTTGCAACACTGCTTTCTTGATAATTCTGACCACTTTGTCATAGCTATTTCATTTCAATCCTCCTATTAAACAGGAACAACCTATCCACAAGACCTCTTTCTGTTACCAGTGTGCTGATTGGGACTCACACCTTGGACTTAAATCTTTTAAACTCTTAAATTGTGCCACTGAGGTTTCTTCTTAGGGCAAAGCCAGCATAGAAACTTTCGTCACTTCTCGGAAATACCAGGTGAAATCTCAATTGTCTCCATGGTTCACACCAACATGCTCAGCTGCTATATCACACAGGAACCACTATTTTCAGCTATACCAGCATGACAGCTCTTGTCACAATGGGGACATTGTTACTTGATGTCAGCCCTCAAAGTAGCAAAGTTCCTGTTTGTCGAGAGAATGAGAACTCGCATAGCCTCTAACAACTTTGGCTCTTGCAATTACTAGTGGCTCTGTAATAGGGCATTAAATAAGTGTAAGGTCTCTATTCCTCCCCCTCTTCAATCAATAGGTGGTGTTATCATCTGCTGCTGATAAAGCTGAATACTTTGCCTGTAAATTCTCCTCCGGACTCTACTATTGAATCATTGGGAATATCCCTGCTAAAGCTGAATACTTTGCCTGTAAATTCTCCTCCGGACTCTACTATTGAATCATTGGGAATATCCCTGCCTAACTTCCTTTCTATTCTCTATTGAGTGATATGCATATAACACCTATGGTTTCTGATATCACTTCTAACCTTGATACCCATAAATCATGTGGACCTAATGGTATCCCTGTAATAGTCATTAAAAAGTGTGCTCCTGAACTGGTTCCTATTCTCTCTAAATTGTATAATAAATGCCTCACTACCTCCTGCTTTCCTGCCTGCTGAAAGACATTGTCTATTGTTCTATTTTTTAAGCACTCTGGTAAACAGTTTGACCCATCCAACTATCGGCATATTTAACCATCTGCCTCTTTTTGGTAAATTCCTATAGACTCTAATCAATGCTGAATTAGTTATCTTATCGCAGGTGATCAAAATTGGGATTTACATTCAAAAACCTAAAAACAAAACCTTATCAATTTAATAATCCAAAAGGTAATAGAACTCATTTTATATACTTAAGTCTATTTTCTTAAGGGTTGCTTACATTAAAAACATGTCTAGATAAAAATCCTTTCCTTATTAAATTGCATCAATCAAGTTAAATCTACAGACATACTAAATGTACACTTGTCAGCCTAGTTTCAATATTCTATAAATGATTTCTAAGTTGAAGAGATGCTAAAATGAAACCTTTTAATAAGATGCAGAATTTTCCACCTCTCCTATATGACAAACATTTGTAACTAATTAACTCATTGTAAAAATGACTCTACTCCTAATCTTGTCCTGATTCTAAAGATAAAAATAGTTTTGATACACTGTTTTGGAAAGAGGAGTATGAGAAATGGTTTGCTTTTTCTTTTGCAAATTTCACTTTTGTTCTACCATTTAAAGATGCATCAAACAGATGAAGCTAGCTTTCAATTATTAATCTTTTTATGGATAAAGAATTTAAACCAATTACTTTTAGAGCTTCATTTAAAGAAAAAAAATGAAAGTCAGATCTGTATTTTTTGTGTGTGCATGTCTAGGCAATTACTAATCATTTCATGAGATGGAAATGCATTACTTAGAGCAACTTGAATATACAAACTGGGGAAACTCATTTCTACAGGATGGGTGAATACATATTCCTGTTGCCCACCCAAAAATCAGTTGGGTCCTTGTCTACATTAATTAACTCTTTTCATTCCAGGATCTGATGATAAATTCCTAGTCCATGGTAAAATGCATTATTGGAAATATAAAAAGTAAAGCAGAATTTACATTTGAACAATCAGTAGCCATCATTAAATGCATTTCAATATCGTTACATAGTTACATGCATTTCCTGATTTGCTACAATTTGAAAGAGAATGAATCAGTTCAAAGCAAATAGCTACATTTGAATTGGGAGGGTCCATGGCACATGAGGCAGCTTTTCTGGGCAGTGTCAAGAACGGATGCCATGACATTGAAACAATTAGTAACCTGGGCATAACCGAGGAACCCAAAGAGATTGCTGCTGCTTGGCAAGCCTGTGTACCAAGTAAAATGTGAAAGTGTGAAGTCACTCAGGAAGTTTCAGAACCTCCTGCAAGTGAAGGCAGCATCATTGTCAGTTAGAATTTCATTCACACTACTTGAGTCCTGGCATCAAATAAGCCCCCATAACTGCCTATACTTCAGACTCTTTCATTGCATACAACCCATTTGTAGCACATCTTTATCCAGGAGATGGTATCTGGCAGATTTGCAATGACTTGATGATTTGTTAGAGATCAGCAGATAGCATACATCAAAACATGCTGACTAAAATGCAGAAGTGTGAGATTGTGACCAGAGCATCTATAGCAGATAATCACCTGGCCAGGGACTGCTTACAGAGAGATGCAGAACAACTACCGATCAACCACACCAGTTGAAAAAAAAAAAAAAAGGATGCAATGTTTCCAATATGATAAAATCAAGCATATTGCATCAGTGCATCAAGGAAGCACCTCAGAAGAGATCAGCATCAATTTTCTCCCCAACGAAGTAAAGAATGAGATGCTGCCAACAACTGATGTAATTTTGAATGGAATAAAGTGCACTGCTTTGATGGACACTAGCTGTATGAAGAGGTTAGGAGGTTTATGTGCTGCTCTTGAATGCCTAGGGGGGTGAACATGTTGATGGTTGGCTGAAAAATCCTGAGATGTTGAGGACGAGGCCAGGTCAAGTTGGGCATAGATGGCCTTAATTGTAGACAGCCAACTGTTGGGATTTGACCTCATACTTGGGATTGATACCATAAGGAAGGTGGGTGACATCGCAATCACGTCAGCTGAAGTAGTAAGCTTTGCCAGAAGGAATGTGTGTGTAGCAATCAGACATAATGAGCCAAATTTCTGTGCAGTGTTTGACCAAGCTCAGAATTGTTGCACTTCAAAGTGGAAGTGCTCAGAAGGACAAGTGCCAGAGGCTCTACAAAATGAGATATTGGAGTACTGCATTCCCAAACATGTCAGGAGGAGCTAGGAAGCCAAAATGCAGAGTTGGATGCAAAATGGATGTCTGCTACCCTACTTCAAAAAAAAAAAAAACTTAGTCCTCCTAAAGGACTGGTTCCCCTAATGGCCACGATCTAACGCAACAAACAAAAAGTATTCCCAGAGAAGGATATACAGAACTTGACCTGTGCTAGTGTTGTGGTACGATACACCTAATTTACATAAGTGGAGTACCGACCATATAAATATGGGTTGGTACCGGAAGACGGGGAAAAAAAAGTAAGAAGAGATCCAATCGAGAGAGACTGCCCGACTGCGATTTAGTCAACCCATTCTGCAGGAACAGTCTTCCCAAGAATATACCAAAACTAACTGTAAATATTGTGTACCTTTTCCTTGTTTCAATACATTTTGTTTACGTACATTTTTGTGTTGTATTATTATTATTCCATGCTTATCCAAGTTTCAACAATGGCGACGAGGTATAAAGAACTTTACGTTACGGAAGAAAAAAAAAGAATTAATAATTGATAGCCTTCAACAATTGGGATAAGTGGAAGAACCCAGGCTGAAGAAAAAAAAAAAAATCATTAATTAAAAGTCGAACATCTAATGGAACGGAAAAGTATTCTGAAGTCTGGACAGTTAAAACTAGTTAAAGGACGACTAAGCATAAAGGAACGTTCACTCAGAAAAATCTGGAAGGTGGCGTAAACAAATAACGGCAAAAAAAAAAAGAAAAAAAAAAGCTGGCCGACTAAAAAAACATGCATGGAATTAAAAGGAGCACAAATACAACATGTCGACTTTGAAAGGTAAGCGAACTTGTATAAAAAAAAAAATTTTGTTTATTTTTTTTTTTTGTTTGGTTGCTCAACAATATTTTATAAAGCAAGACATAAAATTAAAAAAGGCGTAAGTTGTTTCGATTTTTTTTTTTTTTTTTGTCTGCTTATAGTATATTCGTGGATACACAATTTAAAAGTATATTCTTTGTTGCATGAACACTATCAGCTAAAGATGGAGGAATTATCCAAAGTCATAGCTGAATTGTTTAAAGCCCAGCAGTTGAGTCAAGCTGAGTTAGTCAAATCCCAGCAGTTGAGTCTGCAACAACAAAGTGAACAGTTTGCCTTATTAAGAGAACAGCAATTAGCACAGCAGAATTATCAAGAAAGGCAAGAGGAGTTGAGTCAGCAACGTCAAAGGGAACAGGAAGAAATGTATGTCAAGGTTTTGGAAATTCAAAAGTTAACATTGGAGAAATTAAACAACAATCAGGCAAATGAAAGTAACTCTTCATATTCTAATAACATCATATTTAATTCGTTGGAAACTTTCAACTATGTGCCAGACGAAGGAAAAACGTTTGAAGCGTACTTTAAACGATATGAAGATATTTTCCACACAGACTGTGAAAACTGGTCGAATTCAAGAAAAGTCAGTCTATTACTAAGAAAGCTAGGTACAGCGGAACATAGCAAATTTGTAGATTTTATACTACCGAGAAGAACAAATGAATTGGAATTCTCAGAAACAGTGAAATTGCTAAAGGAGTTGTTTGGAGCAAATATGTCGCTTTGGCATAAGCGATGGTTAGGCATGAATGTCGCTAAATCCAACGATCAGGATTACTTAACTTATGCATCGATAGTGAATAGACATTGTGACAATTTCAGATTGGCAGAGATTATGGTTGAAGAATTCAAGTGTTTCATTTTGCTCAAGGACTGGTATCCAGTAAGAGTGCCGAAATAAGACGTAGAGTTTTGTCTAAACTCGAATCTGAACAAAACCTTACCCTGCAAAAAGTTAGCAGAGGAGTGTCAGCGGGCCGTAAGTTTAAAGAAAGAGTCTCAAAAATTGAGAAGCTGGTATTGCTTATATTAAAAAGTGAAGAAACAGTCAAATTACCCATCAGAAAAAATTGGATTAAAAATTCGCGATTTTAAAATAGACAAGAAAAATTAAATGAAAAAAAATGGTTCCGCCATTTAATTGTAGACGGTGCAACGGAAGACACTGGGAGGTAAATTGCCCATATACAAATAAAAAATGTTTCAGTATGCCACAAGAATGGTCACAAAGGGTCGTGGTTGTAAAACGAAAAAGTCAATAGCCGAATTAGACAAACAAATTCAAATATCAAATCAGATAGAGATTTGAGGAAGTATGTGACGACTGAAATATTTAAAAAGAATATCAAATTTCAACTCGATTCGGGTTCAGATTTAACAATAATGAACTATAAAACATGGAAAATTTTAAAAGGCCTACAATAATGAAGTCAACAAAACGCTCGAACAGTGACTGGAAAGGAAATAAAATTGAAGGCGAGGTTGTACTTCCCATGAAATTGAACAGGATAGTTAAAAAAAAAAGTTTTCATTCTGAAAAATGGAGAAAACTTGATGGGTACAGATTTTATTGAAACATTGAATTGTGGGATAAACTGTTAAACTCTTTCTGCAGAAAAGTAGAAAGTAATACATAAACAAGACAGGACATTAATGAGGAATTAAAGAAAAAAGTTTCCGGAAACTTTCACACCTGGTCTTGGAAGATGTAACAAGTTTGAAGCCAAATTCGAATTAAAGGAAAATACTATGCCAATTTTTAAAAAGAAACGTAATGTGCTTTTCGCAAGTGTAGAGAAAATTAACGAAGAACTTGACAGGTTGGAAAAAATGGGAATTATTTCGAAAAGTAGAATCTAATTCATGGGCTGCGCCGATTGTGTGCATAAAAAAAGAAATCAAACCAAGTCAGAGTCTCGTTGATTTTTCGACAGGGTTGAACTCGGTAATTAAGGACTACCATTACCCGTTACCGAGTCCGGAGGAGATTTTTAACAAGCTAAATGGTGGAGTTATATTTTCCAAAATCGACTTATCAGATGCCTATCTCCAAATTCCGTCGAAGAGGAATGTTCGGGTTACTAGGGATAAACACGCATAGAGGGTTATTCAAGTACAACAGGCTTCCTTTTGGTATTAAAGTGGCACCAGCCATTTTTCAACAAGCTATGGATGTCATGCTGAATGATTTAGACTTTGCGTGCGCTTACTTAGACGACATCATAGTAAGGAGCGAATCGGTCAACGAACATCGAGAGCATCTCAATCAAGTATTTAAAAAGATTCAGGACTTTGGATTTAAAGTCAAAGTGCGAATTTGGTTTGGAGGAAATTAAGTATTTAGGGCACATAATCAACAAAAATGGCAGATGTCCAGATCCGGAAAGGTCCATTGTGATTAGAGACATGCCGACGCCCACTAATGTGGCGATGCTACAAAGTTTTCTAGGGCTTGTAAATTATTATCAAGCGTTCATTAAAGGAATGTACAATTTAAGAGCTCCGTTGAATGAACTGCTAAAAAAAGACAAGGCATGGGAATGGACGGTAGAATGTCAGAAAGCCTTTGATGAAATAAAGAAAATGCTTACGTCCGACCTCTTTTTAACCCATTACAATCCAAAACTGGATATTTTAGTGGCAAGTGACCCTAGTTTATACGGGATAGGAGCGTGTATTCAACACATAATGCCAGATGGTTCTAGAAAACCAATTGCACACGCTTCAAGAACTTTGCTCCCAGGAGAAAGAAGTTATTCTCAGATAGAAAAAGAGGCACTGAGTATCATTTTGCCATACAAAATTTCACAGGTACATCCACGGCAGACATTTTATCCTTGAAACGGATCATAAACCACTGATCACTATTTTTGGTTCAAAGAAAAGGGTTACCCATTTATACAGCAAATCGTCTGTTAAGATGGGGAACCATTCTTCTCAATTATGATTTTCACATAAAGCACCTATCATCCAAAAAGATAATTCATGCGGATAGTCTATCAAGACTAGTACCGAGTCAAGAAGAAAGATTCGAAGAATCAATTATTGCAAATATCAGATCAGATTATGAG
This sequence comes from Acanthosepion pharaonis, assembly GCA_903632075.3. NCBI lineage: Eukaryota > Metazoa > Mollusca > Cephalopoda > Sepiida > Sepiidae > Acanthosepion > Acanthosepion pharaonis. The sequence continues at coordinate 981,363 of CAHIKZ030002822.1, forward strand.
GTGAAAAGCATGGTAAACAACATTGTAAGAGAGCTACCGGTTACGCTAAATGAAATTAAAAAAGAAGCTGAAAGCGATGATTTCATTTTAGAAATTAAAAGCAAAATGGTAGCAAATGACCAAAAAGTGCAGGAGATTTTTTCAATAGGTGATGGAGTTTTATTATATGGTGAGAGAGTAGTAATACCAAAGAAGCTGCAGAAAAGAATACTTCGGGACTTTCATATGGGTCACCGGGGTTAATAGAACAAAAAGCTTAATGCGAAGCTTTTGTGTATTGGAAAGGAATGGATGTGGATATCGAAAACATGGTTCATCGATGTAAGGGTGTGCGTTAGCAGCTAAGGCACCACCTATAGTACACAAACCATGGCCCAAGACGGATCATCCGTGGACAAGATTACACATTGATTTCGCTGGTCCAGTAGAAGATTTTTACTACTTAATAGTGGTAGATAGTTTTACAAAATGGCCGGAAGTACTACGCTGTAAAAAACTTACGTCCAATACCACAACAACTTTTTTGCATGAACTATTTGCACGGTTCAGTGTGCCAGAGTGTATTGTGAGTGACAATGGTACACAATTCACTTCTGAAGAATTTAAGGAATTTTGTGAGTTATATCAAATTAACCACATAACGACGCCTCCGTATCATCTGAGGTCTAATAGACTCGCAGAAAGATTTGTCGATACTTTAAAGCGAGCTCTGAAGAAAGCGTCAGGAGTTCCAACGGAAAAAGGCGCTTCAGCAATTCTTACAAGTATACAGAATCACGCCAAACCAGAGAACACACTCAAACATGGCACCAGCTGAACTAATGTTCGCTAGGAAAGTTAAGTCAGTGTTTGACAAGCTTTTGCCAGGAAAAATAGAGTAAAAATACCATATATACAGCGAGAAAAAGATACACTCTCGGAGAGAAGGTGTTTTTCAAGTGCTATAAAAACAACGTTGAGTTCTGGGAACGAGGCATAGTGGACAAGAGAATCGGTGACCTGATTTAAATAATTAAAGGGCCGAAGAATACTCATAAAAGGCACCAAAACCAACTTAAAAAAGATTACGGTATAGAGCAAGAAGAGTGTATACCAGATGAGGACGAAGATCCCATTGATATAATGTATGATATGTTTCAGGTAGAACCTCCACAGAATACACCTGAACCAAGAAGATCCGGTAGGAAACGGAAGTTGACGGACCCATTGGACGTGAATCCAAAACGAAAAAATATTAAAATTAGGCAAATGGATCTACAAAGAAATAGCCATAATCATCAACCCATATAGGAAGCCAAATATAAATCCAAAAGGGATTCCAAGGCTTGGGAGGAGGGTGTTGTGGTACGATACACCTAATTTACATAAGTGGAGTACCGACCATATAAATATGGGTTGGTACCGGAAGACTGGGGGAAAAAAGTAAGAAGAGATCCAATCGAGAGACTCTGCCCGACTGCGATTTAGTCAACCCATTCTGCAGGAACAGTCTTCCCAAGAATATACCAAAACTAACTGTAAATATTGTGTACCTTTTCCTTGTTTCAATACATTTTGTTTACGTACATTTTGTGTTGTATTATTATTATTCCATGCTTATCCAAGTTTCAACAGCTAGGTACAGCAATCATTTACCAAACATCTACAAACATATCCAGATAGAACTTGTGACACATTAACTGATGTTTTATGAGCATGATGCTTCAGCTGTTTTGCATGTAGACGGCCCTTTGCAATGCAGGAAGTATGATCCTTATGCTGCCATCAGCTGATTAATAATCATGAGTTCAAACTCTATTTAAGGATCCATTTGAAGATGCAAACAGTTTGTTATGAACTATCTCTCTCTGTGTTTGTTACAGAATCGACCTAACTGCAGAAACAGAACTGCCTAGCAATTTTTTCATAATGTTTAAACAAGCCTAAAAATGAGATTACTTTATAGAAAAGTAGTTAGAAGATGTATAGCCTCTTGTTCCTTGTCAATTATTAGGGATTACTAAAGATTGTAGGTTTGTGATCTGGTCTTTACTCTCAAAGGAGCAGTTGATAAATAAAAGGCTTTCTTTTTAATTTCTGAAGCACCAAGTTCATCTGCACATTCAGTTTTCTATCAACCCAGAGTCAACACATACCAGCTTATTGCCAATTATAAACAGATTATGGTTTTGAAATCTGGTTAGAATTTTGGTAGTGTCCTCTTTGTCATGTTCAACATAATCATCTTTTTGATCTTTGCATTAAGAGTTATGTCAAAATCAGTTTGACACATAATCTTTTCTGTCATTCTCTTAATTACTTGACCTCACCAGTGATTTCATCAGGATTTGTTTTGTTGAGAGATCTGTCTAAATTCCAGGCCACATCCTTTCAGTGCATCTGACAGTGTAATTTCCTACTGGAAATTGCTAGAAAAAAATCTGATGTTTTTTCTATCTAACTTTGATTGACATCCAATAGAGATGGCAGGTTCTAGTGTAGTCATATCTTTTGTCACCGCAAAATGTTTCGTATGTGCTTTATCATAGAAATATACAACAGACAATTATTCTTTCTTGCTGCTCTTATTAATTTTTATGGACTGAGTGTAATGAAACCAAAGAACAAATATCCATGATTTAGATAAGTTTTTCTTCTCAATCCATTTCATAAGCTTTACTACCACATTGCTATTTTGTTTCATAGATAGATTCAATAACTTGTAATTGTCCTGCAGTTGAGCTTGTTCCTTGGGAAGCAAATTATACTAGTTTTCTAAGTGTAGGAACAAAACCAATCAAGCAGAAAGCACATGACTACATACAGCTGAGGCGAATGAAGAAAACAGTAACCAGCGAGTAAATTCAAGCTCTCCCAACTGGTATTTCAAACTTGAGTCGTTCCTTCCTGAGTTCTGTCTCCAAATCACACTAACTGCCCGTTCTAGCCGTCAACCGTGAACGTCCCTCTTTCGCCGACTTGGAAAAAAGTAGTTGTTTTTATAGTTGTTCATGTACCCATAATCCCTTGCGTCTTCCTGTGATCCCATAATTCATTGCGTCCATGTCCCATAATGCATTGCGTCCATGTCCCATAATGCATTGCATCGTTATTGGATAAAATGCGATGCCAGTCCCCTCATTCTTTTTTATGTTATCTGGCCGAGGATGGATTCGTCAGAGCGGTAAGTGCTTTTTTTTCTCCTCATTTCAACTGCAGTAGCTTTTACATGCTAAGCAAATACGGGCTCTTTTTTGGCGGGGACAAGGCAAGTCGCGACCAGTTGTGCTTTCGCCCCAGGTTCTGTCTCATGTCCGCCACACTCCCCTGATCTCCGGATCACACAGATGACAGTGAGGATACGGTCTTTTGTTCCGGTGCTCCTCCGAAGGGGGGATTGGTTGAATTTCTTCATCAGAGGAGCTCTCATTAGACCGTCCCGATCTATTGGCAAACTACCGCTATCGGAGTGATTGGTTGTTGAATCCAACTCTATGTATATTGGCTGTTCACTATCCTCCGTGTCTTCTTCGTCAGTTTGGGATTAGGTCTCTAACATGACGAGGCGTTCCATCGACCAAGACTGACTGCTGACTCACCACCTCGGTCACGTCCGGTTCCAAATTTGGTTGCATTTACCACGTGGAGTCTTAACCCAGACAATGTCCCTTCCTTGTATTCCCCTTCGTTATTTGTGATTCACGGGGCGTCCGTCGATGCCTCTCACCCGGACGTGGTATGTGTGCAGTACATCAGCCGGTGCCGTGGAAGGTGAAAAGGTTGTCCTTAGGGGTGACGTTATGCCAGTAAACCGCCTAAGACTGAACAATTTTTCCTGGCCGCTATGGTTTTGACGCTTCTGTGGTTCGTTCCACAATGCCATTTCCAGACGGCACGTCGCGACCGGAACCTCAAATGCACCCCCAGCTGTTTACAAATTCCCTAAATTGTCTGCAAGTGAACGTGGTGTCATTGTCAGTCAGTATTTGGTCGGCGGGCCTCGTTAACAGAGAAGACTGTCTCTAGCTGACGAATGACACCAGCAGAGTCTTTGCCGTCTCAGTGGCCATACATACAAAAACGGAGGGACCACAGTCAATGAGCGTAAGAAAATGGCTACCATTGCAATGGGTTACGTCCATTGCTAACCTGCTCCAGTTTTTTTCACACTCAAATTTCCTTTCTTCCAATGCACTGGTGCTGGATCGATCGATTGGCAGGCTTCACAGGTTCTAACGACAGATTTTACCAGTTCCATACACCGTTGGATCTACAGTCCTAGCAAAGTACATTGTTCTTTTAACACCTGGGTGCCCACTCTGCTGGTGGATGTGGGTCACCTGACGTTTGCTCAACTGGCTCGTTGCAGTGACACAACTCACTTGCAGTTCTCCTCCTTCTTTGTGCATCTCCAACCAGCGTTGCGGCACTCTGGTGAGGCTGTCAGCGGCAGTTCTGACAAGATTTCACCAACGCCACAGTCATAGTCAAATCTCCATTTTTGTCTCTAAGCGCCGCCTCATCAGCATTTCACCCGCTGCCTTCGTGTTCACGCGTCCTTCCTGTCAGGGGTGTCAGACACCCACCGATGCACATGCTGAATGGTGACCACATGCATAACTGGTGCCTGCCACTGCAGGGCAAGATTCACGCCCTTGATCACCGCATCAAGCTCAGCAAGATTAATGTGTTTGGCATCATTGGTTGACGCAACCAGCAAGCATCTTCCACGACGCTCCCATTCACCTCTAGTGCTACTCCTGCGGGCCACGGAGCTTGCATCCACCCAAACTGTCATTTCATTGCCGTTCACACCAGTCTCCGCCGACAGGATCTGATAACTCTGGCCACTGTTTCCTCCAGCATACGTCCAAGAGGGGCATCCTTTATCTCTTGTCCCATCCTTTGGTTAGTGTGCTTGCATAACTTTTAATAAAATGCAGTTGCCACCCTAAGCCAACCGCACACAGGGAAATGACCCACAAGTTTCCAGACAAGGAAAATAAAAGCGGGTCACCTTTTGAGCAATTTCTGAACTTGACCTCCCGCTTCCATCGAAATATTTCCCAGACTTCTTAGTTCCGTCTCTCAATCGCTCCGGATCTTTACAGACTAGCCCGTAATCTGCAAAGTGCTGTCTTTACACGCGCTGCAGAATTCGGCGTATGCCGGCGTGGCACTCTTAATGTCCTGATCCTGGGGCGTTATCATGTCGATCACTGACTTCATGACAAGAGGTGCCACATTCAGGCCAAAACCCAAACGCGTGCAAAAATAAGACCACTATAGCGATTTTCAATGTGAATCTGTAGGCACGCATTTCTCAAATCCAACAGCGACACGTCAGCTCCTTGTCGTTTGTCGCCGCCATTCTCGTAATTTCTGCGCACACACCTCTGCGTCAGCCGTGAATGCGTCTACAAAGCCGTTCAACTCCCGATAGTCAAGTACCGGTCGGACCTTCTGTTTGTGTTCTTGTGGCGACCGCCATTAAGGGAATTAATCCTTTGGGTGGGCCAAGCTCTTTCTCAGGATATGGCAGTAGCCATCCGTCTCGCCACCGTGCTAGTTCTTCATCGTATGCATCCCGGACGTGGCCAGGTACTGTGTTCCTGTACTTTATTGACCAACTTGCTAGGTGAATGACCACTCGCCCAGTTTCCACAATGCAGTCCACGTTTTTGTGCTCGGGTTAACGTCATCTAAAGTCAGGCTTGTTGATAACAAACATGTGTTCACCTGATTCGGTCAAGTAAACACCTCCGAGCACTTTGATTGCATCAATCCCGAGAAGAAGATCGAATCTAGCAACTGCCCTTCCACGACCAGAACCTCAACAGTCACGGGCTGAATATGCTCGACGCAACTTAAAGTTTTCGGCAGTCAACACTCCCACCTCTTCCTGCTTCCAGCATTCACAGTCTTGCTCACCAGAGTCTGTGAGCATCCTGAATCCACTAGAGCTGTGCACTCTACTCCATCTACAAATACTTGTACGGTGGGTAGCTTCGGGGTTTTACTTGTTCGGGAGAAGGCTGGCGCTGGCCTTCTCCCCTTAGGCGTTTCCCTGGCATTCTGAGGAAAAAATGCCGTTGCATCGAAAACACCGCTTTGTCGCGACCAGACCTCTGCGTTCTGTTTGACCTCTCCTGACGTCCTTGTGTACAATTCTTCGCCATATGGTTGGGTCCAGCACTTGTAGCAGGTAATCGTTCTGCTAACAGGTTTGGAGGGGAACCTCATATTTGGCGTTGGCTCTCGGATGTGCCAATACCTGGCACCTTCGTCATCCGTCATAAATAGCCCTTGCTGGGTCAGAATCTGTTCTAGATTCATGTCGTCCATCCTGGAAGAAGCTTTGAGAAGCTGCCTAACATGATGTGGCAGTTGACACAAATGCACATGCCATCCACCGATCAGGTAGCGGTTCTCCTACTAGCCGCGCCAAACGATGCATTTCAGCCAGGAATTCATCCACAGTTTAAAAGAATCGTCCCATAAATTGGTCGAACATTAAATTTGTCAGTCGCGTATGCAGTCATAAGGGCCCGTTTAATTTGTTCCAAAGATCTGCCCTCTGCTCTCCACTGAGTTGTCTATATACAGCGAGGGCACCGCCTCAAGTCGTAAAAGGCAAGATGCGCCGATCTTGTCCATGGCACAAAGTTGCAGACCAATTCCACATTTTCTATCCATTCAACAATGGGCATATCCGTTGGGGCGCCGCTGAATTCTGAATCAAACGGACGTCAAAGACTTTGCCTTCCATTTTTGAAGAATCAATATGTCAAATAGCTTGAGGCGAATGAAGAAAAACAGTAACCAGCGAGTAAATTCAAGCTCTCCCAACTGGTATTTCAAACTTGAGTCGTTCCTTCCTGAGTTCTGTCTCCAAATCACACTAACTGCCCGTTCTAGCCGTCAACCGTGAACGCCCCTCGAAGAACTTTTCCGACTTGGAAAAAAGTAGTTGTTTTTATAGTTGTTCATGTACCCATAATCCCTTGCGTCTTCCTGTGATCCCATAATTCATTGCGTCCATGTCCCATAATGCATTGCGTCCATGTCCCATAATGCATTGCATCGTTATTGGATAAAAATGCGATGCCAGTCCCCCTCATTTTTTTTATGTTATCTGGCGAGGATGGATTACGTCAGAGCGGTAAGTGCTTTTTTTTTCTCTCCCTCATTTCAACTGCAGTAGCTTTACATGCTAAGCAAATACGGGCTCGGGGGACAAGGTTTCGCGACCAGTTGTGCTCGTCCCAGGTTCTGTCTCATGTCCGCCACAACAGCATAACATATGAACATACACAGTTTCAAGAGTTGTCTTTGGTTCACTGCCTAACATCAGATATATTCAACTGATACATGAAAACTCACTAGCCAATGAAAACTGCCATGTCAGACAAATAGGTTTATTTTTATAGCCAAAGCAAGACATAAGTCTGATCAAATTTTATTAAAGTACATTTTGCAAAAGCTCATCATTGGTAACATTGATCATATAATCAGACCAATTTGGTTACATCTTGCCTGAATACATGAGAGCACAACCCTCCATAAAAGGCCAACAAAGCATGGATGAAATCTTTTCTGGAAAATTGGCTGCATGATTGTTGTAAGTGTGAGGCATGTTTGGTGGATGACAGGGTTTGATCTTTATACCTTTAACATTGGATCAATTGTTTTTTATCTCTTAAAAGATACCCTCTAAAAATTCTTGTTTGAAAATGTACTAATCATAATAGCAATGAATCAGAGGCCATAATGAATGGTTGTTCCAACAAGTTTTGCAAGATCATGATCAATCTTATGTCCAATATACTGTAGGAATGTCATTTCATGTGGTCAGCATACTTTATCAATGGAATCATAATTTGATATTCTACTTATATATCTGGTTGGAAGGAAAGTTTTTGGAGAACATTCCTTCCAATATATATATATATATATATATATATATATATAAAATTTTCTTGGTTCCAATTTTAGAGAATTGACTGTTTATAGACCAATCCTACAGATGCATGCTGGGATTTCTTCCTATCCAATAAAAATGGACAAATCTCAATCGTGCCATCAACATTTTTTTTTCTTGGATTGAAATCAGATTATAACCACTTGACTATATCCTTTTTGTGTGTGAACACAATTCTTACATAGTGAACTTTTTGCCTTATTAATCTTGTTTGCCTAGTTTTGACTTGCATTATTTTATGGTGGTTTTGGAAGGTAATATATTGTAGTATATCATAATTATTAATAATGACTTATTTACTTAAAAGAAAAAGTATTCATAAAGTTTGTTTTAAAAAGAAGAATCTTTCTAAAAAGCTGCAACTATGCTTTTTTTTTTTTTTTTTTTTTTTTTTTTAAATAATGACGCATTAAGGAAAAAAACAGACTTCCTTCAACTGTTCTTGAAAATAGCAGCCCTTAACCTGTGAGGAAAAAATGTTTTTGAAAAGTTCCTAAAGAAAAGATTATTTTGATCATAACTTTACTAAAACGAAGCTTCTTGTTAGATGCTTTTCATTATTGATGGTTATTTTGGTAGAGCATGATTTTTAAAATTGCATAGCATTTGTTTCAATTACCTTTCCTTTTTTTTTGTTTTGTTGTTGTTCTTACACACTGCCTCAAAATTTGATCTTTCAAATCCTTAATGTATCAAACTTTATACCATCAAATGACCTGAAAATGGTGTTGAAAGATATTAGTATGAGACCTTTTCTGTAAAAACGGTCATTTTTTTTTTTTTTTTACCCAAAGTCTGAATCAACAAAATACATATTTGAAGAGCCCATAAAATTCTGTACAAATAAATTATATATTTGTCATTTCATCCCAAGCAAGAAAATACTACCACTAAGGTGTAAGGGGTTACTGAGAATAAAAAAAGAGAATGAAAAGACATTAGTGAGGGGGAAAAAGAACAATGAAAGAATAGGATTCACGTGAACAGAATATTCCAATTGATGTTGCATTTTTAAATTTTTTAAGATTGTAGGTGACAAGGAAGCAAAGAACTTGAAGATTGTTAGTTTATCTAAATTTTTTTTTTCTAGGTTGGCCATTTTGGTAGGGTAAATACTACAGGACTAGATTGGTATTTAAAGTACTGAGATTCTAAAAAGTATTTCTTGTCTACACATTAATTCTGTTCCATATTCTTTCCCTTTTACTTTGTTCTTTACAACACTTCTAGTGATTTAGTATCTGATCTTCTTTAGGTAAAATTATGTCCAATGCAAAATTTAATTGATCAATTATGATTTAGACAGCCTTATCTTGTGGGGGGGGGGCTTCTTGCTGACTTGCAAAGTCTTGCCAGGGCAACTACCAAGAGCTTGTTGAAAGCAGGTTTTATTTAATTGTAGCTAGAAGTAAAAACTCTTATATACAAGGAAGTAAGATTAACTTATAATAGCACAAAATCTGTTTTGAAAATTAAGACAGATGAAAGTGTCATGAAAAGAAACCATTAGGAAAAATGTTGCAGCAGTAACAGAGCAGATTGAAAACACAATATAATCTTTGTACTAAACAAAAATTTAAACTAAAATTATATTATTAGAAACATTAATAAATTTAAACTAAAATTATATTATAAAAGTGATTTATATATATATATATATATATATATATATATATATATATATATATATATAAATAACAATGAATCATTCATACAAAAAGTAGATTAGTAAAGTTAATGATATAAACAAAACAAAATCTTAAAGGTGCATTAACCTACAAATCACTTTGTAAATGTTATGATCCTTGTTTTTAAAATTTATAAACTGTATAAGGTCTTTCTTTCATAAGTACTTTCAACTCTACATTTAGTCATTTTATATATATATATATATATATATATATATATATGTATGTATATAACAAGTTTTTTATTAGAATAATATCTTGAGTTTGGAGGTTATTCCATTAATTTGGTATTTTTGAAACCTTTTTCACAAGGTTGGCAATAGTCAGCTTCGCAGAGTACGAGAAAGAGAGAGAGAGCATTGTCTTACATAGATATACTTTTTAACTTCAAGCTACTTGGTTGTGACCTGTAGCACCCAAAAATACATCTTAGCCAAGAACACACAATAATTCTCTGCATTTATCTTTAATTATAATTAGACTATAATTTTTCTGCCTCCAATGCTATCTCTAAACAGTACTCTAATTCTCCTCTAAGTTATAATGGCTGATTATTTCCATGAACAACTCTGTCTCTAGCCCAGGCATCAGGTCCATCCAATGTAGCTCTACATTTATCATTAAAAATTATTGTTGAGAAATCAATTTTCTCCTTGTTTCTTTGGTTAACTTAAGTTTCTTTTTGTGATGTTTACTTAAAAACTGACAGTGTTTGGTTGCTTTCACTTTGCATCTTTTCTCTGAATTCACAACAACTTCTTCAATCTACTACTTTCTTTCCTTATTTTCCATTTATTTTTTGCTCAAATCTCTTTTGTGATATTCTTAAAGCCAACATTTTTTTTCTCTTGTTTTCATCTTTCCAATAGTTTCAATTTCCTTTTTGATTGTTCTTTGATCTGTGTTCAATTTTTTCCACAATTTCCAAAGTTATCTTCCCATCATCAATCAGTAATTTTGCAATATGTTGTTTATCTTTAGAGATTTATATATGAAATTAGAATAAATATCCAACCACATGTTTATTTACAATCTAATGGACTATTCTCAAGATGCATAAAATTTCAAAGCCCCAATTATTGTAAATATTTCTAATAAAAAGTTACATGCTGAAATTCACATGGTGTATTTATCAGTTAAATATATCCTAAAAATTTTACCAACATTAGTTCATTAATACCAATTTTATTTGAATTTTTTTTTTTTTTACTTCTTAAAATAAAAATGTTTTTTTTTTCTTCGAATGCATTTATTAAATATTTATAGAAAAGAACATTTTCAGCACCACTGACCATTTTCTTGAAGAATTTCAAGTTAGGATTGTTGTTTTTAATATCAACTCCTTAGATTTTGGTAATGTCTCATAATTCCAAGAAAAAAAAACTTACCAGGGGAAAGTAATAATTTTTAAAGAGGATATTCTTTTGATCTGATTATTGCATTGAAAGAATATTGATTCTATCTTGAGAATTATTAAATGTTTATAATATCGCTAAGAGGAGGTATTGAAAAAGCATTTACTGGATATAACTTTGAACATTAAGGAAGGAAGCTTTTTTGTTGTTGCTGTTGTTCCTGTTTTAAAGTTATAACAACACAATTCTGAAGTCTTTAGCTAACATTTCACATTTAAGAATCGTGGTTATCAAAAGAATAGTAATCAAACTTTAACTTTCATATAACGGAAGGCATTATGAGGCTAGATACATTGGAAAATGGTTTTCAAAAATAAAACAGTATTTCTAAGGGAGAATTCAACTGCATTAAAAAAGAAAGAATAGTGTATATATAAACATTATTTATACTAGCAGCTACATTTGGTATTGCCTTGGAATTTTTTTTTTTTATAATAATAATGTACAAGGCTCAAGAGTCACTTGAGATAGTGTTAAGAGGCACAGTTTATGGGGATATGTGGGAAAGATAACAATTAACCCTAGACTTGAACAAGTTAAGATTGTAATGATTATGGAAGCATCCTACTGGGAGTCAGTTTGAACTGGTTGAACTAAGGAATGTAGTTCTCCCAAACATGGAAATAGCAATAGAGTAGTGTGAGGATTGTGACATCTTCGGAAAAGAGTTGTAGGGTGGAAAATAATTCATCACCCACAAGGATGCAGACTATTTTAGACTATTGCAACTGGAAGGTAAAAACAGGGCAGCTCCTGTCCCTCTATAGTGCAGCAGTACTCCATTTTGAGCTTGCTCTGGTAAAGGTAGACAATAGCCGGAGGAGTCTGGTACTTATTAGAGTGGTACAGAGTACTAACTACTGTTCCAGCATCTTTAGTGATGAATTGTATGTACGAGTTCCACTTGAGGTCTGGGTTGAGCTTACATTCCAATAGATGCTCAAAGCACGAAGCCTCCATATGAGGACACCTGTTCATTGCAATAGGCAAACATTCAGAGTCTGTTCATCTCACACATGATAGAGAGAGTTGTGAATTCTCTTCAATTGTGCTTCATTTGCAATATATTTGTTGATGTCTTTTTAGTCCTGTTCTGGCTACTATACTCCCTGGCCTGCTGACAAAGATTGTGGTGGTGTTCAACACCATTAGCTATAACATCTCTCCTTCACCTGTTACTTATATATGATATTCATTATTTAAAATTTGCTTTAATAAGTCAGTTAGGTTGATAACATATTTTCATGTAAAATCTTGTTGCTAATATTAACTCATGATTTTCTTCTAAGGAATTTGATATTGTATTCATCTCAGAAATTTAAAGAATAAAAAAAAAGCAGGAGTAATTTATTTTCTATTTGAAAAACAGAAATTAATAAAACTTGAGTTGTCTACATATGTTACATTTAAAAAAAATGAAACACTTTAATCTGTTGGGATATTATTTTTTAAGCAAAGAGTTAAAAGAATTTTTTTATTAAATTAAGCACAAATTCAAAAACATACATTTCCAGAGCTGAATGACATAATTGTCTAAATATGTTGCCCCACCCCACCAGAAATGAAACTTAAGAGAAAGAATAATTTCTGATGTTAATGACTTAAAATTCTAAACAATATTCAAGACATAAAATTCAAAATATTTAGGTAAAAATTGGTTTATATAAAAATTCAAAATATTAAGACGAAACAAGAATTTTTACAAGCTGATAATTCTACTGAATGACACATTTAAGATATATACTTCTTGGGCTCATGTTTTCAACCTACATAAAGTAGAGTGATTATATTGAATCAACTGCTAGGAAAGTTAGTTTATTGTCATGCCAGGCAATCCTTTATATCAGAATCCATTTTGCACATTTTAATAATAATTTTTTTATAGAATAATCTGATTCCTGTAATAAAGTGTAATATATCCATGTCCTGTACCAAAGAGAAGAGACAACTGTGGAGAAATGTTATTGAAATGTGAAAGAGTTTCAAATATGATATAAGCTTAGCAGTCAATAATAACTAAGAAAAAATTTAATTTTCTTCAATATTACCCAAATGTTCAAGCACATCTTTTTAACATTTCAGAAATGAACAAGCACAAATGAAACAGCCATTTGATGTAACATCTGAAATAGGAAGTGTATATATAGTTAAATCAATATACTTACTCCTTACGAACTCTGTGATAGCACTGATTTCCATAGGGACTGGATTGAAGCATTTTGACTAAAGTTTCACGAGAAGAATTTGGATAAATAGTACCCAGGAAATTACACAAATATTTCCGATGTGTTTCCATTGGAAGATGGGCACTATCAACTTTAGGAAAATCCCGATATCTGTTAAGAAAAGAAAATCGTTTAATGACTTTCATACAGAAATGAAGACCAATTTTAATATACAAGTTTTAGACTTTTGGAAAAATATCAAATTTCACTCTATTCATAATGCAGATCACTCATGCCATTTTAAAATTGTATACATCACTTGATGTACTTACATTATTTACATTATTCGAACTGTTATCCTCATCTTCATTGCCATATTCAGAGTCCAATAATAGTCTGAATAATGTAAA
>CAHIKZ030002822.1:997500-1025000 GCA_903632075.3 Acanthosepion pharaonis
AGGCAGCATATCTTCATTCAAACATGTTTCATTGAATAATGTAGACATATTATGTTTACTTATTTTTATACTGATTCTTTCCAGTTCTCTAATTAGTTTCTTAGAAGGTGCTGTAGTTTTTTTACTAACCCAAGTATTTTTGATCTTTTCCAAGATCATCATCAGGGATAAAGTACAATGACAAACTTATTGTAACTGTGATAAAATCTGCCTTCTATTGTGATGTAATTTTTTAAATTTCATATATATATGAAATTGTTTAAATGCAGCAAGCAACTAAATAGATATTCATATAATTCTTTGTGGGCAATCATGGCTTTCCAAAACTTCCTGTTTTGTTACTCTAATATTTGCTCTTTTATGACCTTATTACTTTATTTCTCAGACATTTGTGGAATTCTTAATATTCATTTGTGAAACCACAATTGTCACTTCACATCTTCATCAGTGAGGAAATTGTCCTCATGTTTGTAAGGATCTTTTCTGATTCTATCCTATCTAGATCAGTTTCTGAAAGCCATCCTTCACAATTCCTCTACACCTTTTACAATTCGGTGCCACACTTTCCATTATCTATTACTACATTACCTAGATAAAATTAACTAGATGTCAAATTTTGTCCCTATGACATTAACTTGTATCTTGGATTGTATCTTTTACTGACAATCATGCATTAGGGTTAATGCTTTCATTGGCAAACTTTCCTTAGTTCTTTTAGTTTTCATTCTGAATTTACCATCAACACAGTGCTGTCTGTATAATGTACATTATGTCTGCTGATGTTAAATCTTGGAAGGTCTTGTTGGACACATTAAATAAATATGCTAAGAAAACGCATCTTTGTTGTACTATTTCTATTTTTGTGTATCACTTAACTCAATATCTATCCATATATAAGCTATCTGTTCCCAATACAGGTTACATATTATTTTCATATCTTTTCCATGTGGACCAAGTTTTCCTAAAAGTTGGTTCATTGTTCTGGTTTTATAAAAATTTCTCTTTGCATAGACCAACAAACAAGATAATATTTCAGGCAGAATTTTTAAAAGGAATGATTAATTTACAAGTTAAAATATTTAAAATAATACATCATGCAGTCATTTACAAAACCTAAGTAAGGAACAAGTCCACAGTAACGAGGCATCCAGTAAGGACTACACTCAGTATTATAACAAATATCTGCAAAATAAACCCCATAACCAGCATTAATCTTGCTATGTAATTAATTATAATTATTATAATAATAAATGAATTAAAGCAAGAATTATAATTTGAAGAAAATGAATATTAATCAAAATAATACTGCCTTTTAAAAACCTGTAGACCAAATGAAAATGCATTATTTCTTACATGTGCAGATTGTAAAATAAAGGCGTTTTCCAATAATTAATGTCTAAGTAGCAGAGGAAGTTTATTATTTGATGGAAATGGAGAAAAACTAATCACAGACACAAAAACAGTATATCCCATTCATGAATATTAAAAAGAAAATAAAAAAAAATCTCAATTTGTTTAGGAAGACAATCATAAGAAAAAATATTCAGAAAAGAGACACAGTTGAGCAAATAGAAATCAAAATTTTTATAAAATAAACAAGTTGGGGGGGAATTTCAATCAATTTATAGGATTTTTTTCTTTGAATGTATTTAATTTTTTTTTTTTTCATGGCTTTTTTTTAAATAACTTGTTTTGAATTTAAATATTTTGCTTTCTAAAGCAAAGAATGGCCAAGAATTAGTCTAATTAATTAATACAAAATACATATTCCTTGTCTCTACTCAGATGATTTATTTAGCCTAAATACAAAGCTACATTGATACATATATAAGTCAATGATAAAGCATTTGTTTTGCATAAATATTTATTTTACAATCTCTTTCCTTGTCAGTCTACTTCTCCATAAATTATACTGCTCAAAAATTAGTGAAAATTTAAAATCAAAAACTGCATCAGACTGTGGCCATATTGATTCACTCATATTTTACAAGATTATGTTCTTAGGCTGTATTTAAGCCTTTTTGATGTTTTCAATGCTTTGCCTTTTTAAAACTGTCTTATTAAAATTGGCCATATATTGCTGCATTCAAATGAAATGTTCAGAGAGAAAAATGATTGTTTTCCGAAAACTTGATAAATCTGTATAAAGTAAAATTATGAGGATGATATGCTTTTCCCATTCAGACGTGTATTACTCACTACACTTTAGCAAATATACATTCTAGACTTCTTCAAATGTCTGTCATATTCTATAACATTTTCAGAATTCTGATTCCAACCCTTTCTCCAATCCACAGACTGACCTAATCTCACATTTCATCTTAGTAGATTCTTTCCAATCCACCTTTTTGCTGCTTGTCTGTTTCTGCCACTGACAAAAAGAGTATATAACTTTTATGCACTGAGAGATGTGTTTTAACAAATACTTTATTCAACTTTAACTAACACTTTATTCAACTAGGCCATTCATGTTATTCTGAAGCCTTAAACCTAATTACTGTACTCAGGTGATGGAATGAAAAATTCTGAATAAATGGTCAGAAAATACCTGACTCCTCCTGCCATGTTCTATTTTTAGAAAAGTAAGTTCAGACCCAAGATATCTGGCCTAGAGTTGCCCAGTCCTCACTTTCCAGACCTGACAGAGTTCAAAATCCCACCTTATAGCCCCTGTTTTCCCTACAGATGAAACCCTATTAGCCTCTCACTATTTTTCATGACAGATATTCAAGCAAACTACATTCCTTAGTTCCACGAGTCCAGACTTTCACAATTAGGGCCTACCACGTCACATACAAGGTTGACCTCATTCTGTTTATATTCTATTGGTAAGGAGGAAGTTCCACTAAGAAAGCTTTTTACTTAGAACTGTCATGTTGTGGAACAGATTCTTGAAAGGATACTTCTCCGATCACTACAATCAAATTTAAGGTCAACCATTATATGCACTTACATCCAGTAACCATCTACCTTGGATGGCTCTTGAGCCTTGTATTGAATGAACAGTAGTATTAAAAAAAAAAAAAGTTTCAGTCTCCTTTCTTGATCAGAGGCTCCTTGACAATATTCATTTCTATGCTAGGTCTACTCTAAGGCTAGTTGAGAAAAAAAAGTACTAAAATTATGTTATTTTATAAGCAATAAAATAAATTCATTTTTCTTATGAACAGAATTATCAATGAAAGAGGGAAATATAAGGAAAAATAATGTACATCAGAAATAACATTAAACCATTTCAATATTTTTTTTTTTTTAAATAACCTACAAAAAGAAAAAAAAGTCTTTGACTTTGCATAGGGAAATTATTTTTTCTTCTATCAATATTTCCATGGCAAATGTTCAATCAGTTCTGACCTTCACAGCCTAAGACCTGCCATACCACATACACTGGAACAAATCATCCTCATTCTATTTGTATTCCATTAGTAAGAAGATAGTTGGACTCTTTCCAAGAACTGCTAATTTGTGGAACAGAATCTCAAGAGAATGTTTTCACAGTCACTACAATCTTCAAGCCTAGGGCTAGATCTTTCCTACATATCCTCATAAATTGCACTTTTTATAAAACAACTTCATTCAGTAACACCTTGAAATGGTTCATGGGCCTTGTATTGGGGTAATATCAGGGTATTATTTTTAGTTTAAAATGATCAAAAACTTAGCTAAATGGCACTTCAAGTTGAGAGATTATGCTTGGGACATAAGCAAATATAATCTGGCAGTAGATTTTCACAAAAGGTGAAGAAAGCGGTAAGAGGGGGGACTCTTTACTTAGATAATCTCATCTTGTGAAAAAGATTTATTCTGAAAATTCTAGTAGCATCAATAGTTCTGTCAAAAGAACAAATAGGGTATGTAATTGTAAACAAATAGCAGAGAGGAAAAACTGGTTAAATTTTTGCAACATTTAAAAGCTTTCTTCTTAAACCCATTAAAGATATTGGAGTAACTTTTTTTTCTTTTTCTTTTTTTTTAATGTGGCTTAAAGCATCAACATTCACAGCATGGGAATTTGAGAGAATAGTGATGCCATTTTGAATAAAGAAATGGTAAGTGCATTTCTCTCTCTCAAATCAGCAACACAAAACAAATTCACTGTAAAAATATGGGTGTCTTTTTGTGTTTGGAAGAAAATAGCTTTTAACCCTAAAAGCTGACACCTGGAGAAAATAAGGAAGAGAGAGGGAGATCAGTGGAGGATCTGAAGATTACTGAGATCCATTTAACTCAATACAAGGCGGATTATATATCTTCTGAAATCCTACACTCTTTAGATCTTATAGTTTTTTGCCCCAATATAAGGCCCAAGAGCCACTCAAGGTTTGTACTGGATGAGATTGTTTTAATGGCATAATGAAAAGTGGAAGGAAAGACACAAACTTTGAGAATATGTAGGATTGGTTGACCATAGACACGATGATGTCAAGATTGTAGTGGTTAAAAAAAGCATCCTCTCGTGAGTCTGCTCCATACAGCAACATCTCTAAGGAAGAAGCTATCAAAGTGTAACTTCTTCCTTGCCAAAGGAATACAAAGAGAATGAGGATGATTTGATGCTCTGTATGTAGCATGACAGTCTTAGCTGTGAAGGTCTGAACTGGTGGAACTAAGGAATGTAGCTCATCTGAACATTTGTTATAAAAATAGTAAGAAGGTAACAACATTTCATTTGTGGGGAAAGGTATGGAAAATAATTAATCAACCACAAATTCACATAACCATTTTTGAACTCTTTCATTGCTGGACAGTGAGGTAAACAAGAGGTCAGTATTTTTCTGGGTAGTAAAAGAACCAACTATTCTTTCAATCTATTTAGCAACAGTAAAAATGCACATGTTCCATATGAAGTCTCAAATGAGGTTTAATTGCAATAGATGTTTGAAGCAAGGAACCTCAAAAAAGTACAACTACTCATCAGGACTGGAGCAAGTTGTCTTTGTTTTGATTTTGACATTAGTATTAACAAATTCCAACTGTCACAAGACATTATCAGTAATATTTTTTATGAAGTTTCAATTAATTCATATCAAAACTCAAATTACTTCAACATGCTTGTCCATAGATTCACAAGATAAAGGAAAATCCAACCTAAATTATCATATGTAATATAATTTATTTTGTGAGCTGACATGCATCTTGACAGATAATTAATATTTAAATTAATTTCATTTAAAAGCAATGACATAATTGAAAAAAACAAATCAAATACATTTTATCCATGGCTAGAATAATAGAAAAGAAATTAAATGACAAGTTCTTAAACTGCACAGTATTGAAATTGTAATAGAGAACAATGGACATTAAAAAAAGGGCCTCTTAGGAAATATGTATGACAAGATAAAATACCCTATGGTAGGATTTTACTAGTAAGTAATAGTTGAGTGGTAATTTCGGACAAGTTGAAAAAAAAAAAAGAAAAAAACAGGCAAAAAGATATTGCAACAAATTTCCTCACAAATATGGAAGTGGCCAGACGGCCAAAGTAGGCTGTGTTTTAGGGTCACTAAAAGTGACCTTATTAGGTGATAGGATAGCCATCTGAAATGAATTGATATGACTAAGCTCCAGAAGTCAGGCTATAAATGATTTGGGATAGACAAATAATTATAAATAAACAAGGAAAATCCAGAATTAAGATAATTGGAAAGGTTCTATATGAAATGTCTGTATGAAAATCTAAGCTTTGTTTGGCATTTCAAGCTCATGCCTTTATTATTTGGGTTTGTTGTTTTCAACACCATTTTGGGTAGCAAGAGAGACTCCTGATGAACTTTAATACTTTTTTCGGTCACTGTCTTGATAAAGTAGACCATTGGGAATAAAAGCAAATAAATCACTCTTTTTTACAAACCCGAATAAATGCCAGGTAACATCAGATATTGTTTGTCTTTCTTCTATACCCTTGAAAGATCAAGTTCAATAAACATGAACCCTACTATCCAAATCAGCCAAAGGTGGCATCAAATAAAGACTGTTATCAATCCATGTAACCCCATCAGAGTAGAATGTAGTTGACAACTTGGTGAGGGTGGTAGTCACATGTGTTATTGATCACATATAAAATAGGCTTAGGACTAAATACATAGATATAACAGATTTCTTCTTTTAGTAGAAGCAAAAATTTAGGATAATACCACATTTTAAGTGTTGAATGTCAGAGAGTTATCATTATTTACAATATTTACATGTGGACTACTGTCCCTGACTTTGTTGTTGCTATCACAAAATTTTGGCTGTTGTGCCCTTTGGCCTTCATCATCTGGGTAACCTTCAGGGAATTTTGAAATGAACCCTTTATATGAGGGTAGATTGTTCTCATTACATCTGCTCATGTCTAGGAATATCACATCTAGTTCCCATTTAGTATTACTCAGTTGAATTGATGACTGTTTAGTGGATTAAAGCATTGATTCAAGAATTTATTGTCACAGTAATTGTGAGTTCAATCCCAGGGTAAAGCAATAACTGAACAGTAATAAAATAAGAACTAAACGAGGAGGAGAGCAATCTATGCACTTAGATTGTTCTCTGAAGGTTACCTGGATCAACGAAGACCTGATGAAGGCCAGAGAGAACAAGGGATGAAATGTTGTGATAATGACAACAAAGATGCAGACAATAGTCTGCATGTATATAAAGTGGTTATTTGCAGTGTTTACATATTGAAATTGAAATTCTTGAAACTGATCACAGACTGAATATATTTTATTTATCATATGTTTTGATGTAAGTATGGATATGTACAAATATATATTTTTAAGGAAGGAAAGGTATTTATCAGAAAAACAAAAATTTCTCTCTCAGAATAAAGGTTTAGGAAGAAAATGGCAGCTATATTTCATTGGATGATCCAATCAATCTGCCACAAGACATTAAAAAACAGGTTACCTTTTCTTAAAAAAAGAAAATCATCAATGCCCAGGTATAGTCAGACATTACTATGATTTCCTGAAGAAACCCTTTAAAATACAAAATGTTGAAGCTTTGTTAACATTAGAATAGATACAATTGAAAAAAGTCAAACCTCATGCCATTTCAAATACCACTGCCATGTAGAATAGGGAGAGCAAGTGAGAAGGGCTGACCCAAAAGAAGAATGGTAAGTAAAAAAAAACTAAAAAAGCTAAATTAAAATATATGTTGCGAAACAATAAATAAATATTGTGATGAAAGTTCACAAAATACTGCAAATGTTTTCAAAGTCCATTTTTAAACATAGAATTTTTTTTCTTTCTTCAATTCCGTCTCTAATGTAGAACATAAAATATTTCTCTTCCCCTTCTGTTATGAGGTAACTCTACAATACATCACTTGCAAGATGTCAATTAGAATCAATTGGTCAGTAATTGTAATTTATGATTGGTGGGGATGAGGTAGGCATTTACAGAACAGGAATTTTGCACAGCGCAAAGTTTTACACAAATTCACTACACCTCTACTTTCCCTCTAACATAATGTACAGATTTTGATTTAAAAGCGTCAAACATTGCCATTCATCACATTTGATTATTTGACAATGAATATAAGTTACTTCCTTACTTCAATAACACACGCAAACACTTCCTGGTCTTTTTCGGTCTCTTTTTCTCTTTGTTGAAGTAAAGCCAATAAATAAAAATGCCTTCAGCTTTAAAGTCAGACAATCTATTTTGGTCTTTGTCTGGCGACTTGCACACTAACACAAGGCAAAAGTAACACTTTACTTGTTATTATCTGGCATTACAATTATATGTACATACATGTGCGTAAACATTCATACAGAAAAGATTTCTGTACGTTGTGTGTATGTTCATATAGAAAAAAAGCTTCCTGCAGTTGATTGGCAAGTCTTCTTGGTAACATGATCCATTTGAAACAAAAAATAAAATAAAATAATATCCAACAACTTGTCCACTCAATCTTCTGATTCCCTTGTTGGAGTAAATTGGTTGACCTTAAGACATTTGAAATGTTCCTGTTTTACAGAGACTTCATTTAATGTCATCTGAGAAGTCTGGGTCTTTTATTACTTAAATACTAATTACCATATTTACATACCCCCAAACAAATATCAGCAAACACACAATGTTGTGGTATCATCAATCTGAATGCAAGTACAAACTGTACATACATACTTCATTATCAGGTATGACAATATTTGATGGGGTGGGGGAAATTCTCTGAAAATAAAGGGCCCCAGCAGCAATCATATAAATTACAGCATGTCCTAATTTTTTTTTTTTTAAGCAGTTGGATTAGCCTCAACCAAATTCATGTCTTTAGCTTACTTAAAATGTCAAACAAAAAAATCAGTAAAAAAAAAAGTAATAAAACTAAATAACAGTACACATATATCTCCTAATTTCTGCTTTATAAAGAGAGTTCTATTTTTGGCTTCTAAAAATTAAGCTTAAAATTATGAACTGCTTTTTGTGATCTGTCTATATTTCTGAGATGAGGTGTTATGTAAATTATTTGGACTATTGTCCTCATATTTGTTGCCATATTTATCACGTTTCGGTCGTTGTACACTCTGGCCTTCTTCAGATGGTTGGAATGTCAAACTGAACCCTTTATTTCGCTCACTGAGGTAAAAAACATGCAATGATAACAGCAAAAATTGCAATATGAGCATGGGTAAAAAACGGTTGCTGAAGACATTAGGTTTATAATACCCAGAAATTCATACACAAATGACACCTGGCACAGTGGATAAAGGCGTTAGTTAGATCCAGTGACAGGACCCAAAGAGTGTGAGTTCAATACCCAGTTAAGTCAGTGAAGAGGGAAATTAACAAGAGATAACTGATAACTGACATCCATTAAACATGGCAGAACAGTGAGCGAAATAAAGGGTTCAGTTCGACATTCCAACCAATGAAGAAGGCCAGAGTGTACAACGGCTGAAACATTATAAATATAGCGACAAAGATGAGGACAATAGTTTGAATAATGTAAATAGTAAATGTTGAAGAGTGAACTTTCAAGTCTGGATCAAGAGCAAAATCAGGGACAAAAAAAAAAATTACTGTTAAAGTTCTAATTAAACTTTTCTACCTGTAATACATTTTGATCTTAGCTATTTTTATCTACCTACTTAAATATCAAAAAAGACCAAATATGAACCACTGAAACTTCAGTAATTTTAAAAAAAAAAAAATGGATAAAAAATGTAAATGGAAGTAAATATTGAAAATTGTATGATTTAATACTAATTTATAAAATAGGAAACATGACTGTCTTTTTGATTCTGAAATGTTGTAAGTACTATCCCCATGTAACATCATATATTGAAGAGAAATCATAAGGATAACATCTCATATTCAGAAATCAACTGTTACTTTATGGAACAAACTCCCGAGAGGATGCTTCCTTTACAAACTCCAATCTTGGTTTCTTGAGTCTATGGTCAACTGATATCTATCCTATATGTCCTCATAATATGCATTTCTGACTTCCTCCCTCTTTTACTCAGTAACCCCCTATCTTAGACCTTGCACTGAATGAACTATCAGTAAAAAAACAAAAACTGAAAATAGCTAAATGCAATATTTTGTTTCACCCCAAGCAAGGCAATAATGCTACTAGGATGCAAGGGTTTACAGGGAGTGAAAGAAAATAAGACTTAAGTGAGAAAAGGACAATAAAAGGACATGGTTCAGAAAAACAGAAGATAGCAATTGACATTGCATTTAAATTTTTGAAGAAGGAGGGAAGCAAGAAATCAGAAGGGAGTTCCACAGATGAGAAATGTGAGAAAAGAAACTGTTAGAATAGAAGTGGCAGCTGCATCTATCGAGTTGAACAATAAAACAGTGAAACCTAGTTGCCAATCTAGTAGCACACTTAAATACTAGGAAAAGAAATTCATCGGAAAAGCTGTCATGAAAATATTTGTAGAAAAGACAGAGGGAAGCCATACCCCATCAATGAAAAAGTGACTGAAGTCAAAATGCCAGATCAGGACCAATTATATTACAGAACCTTCTTTGAAAAAAAATTAATTACTATTTTTCATCTAATTAGAATTCTCATTAACAAATTAATCTCAGAAAAATTCAGCCTTTCTTTTAAGCATGAAATTTTTATAAACAACCAAAATCAGTTTCAATAATTGATTGGTCTTCTTAAATAATCATTTTGAGGACAGCAATTGTTATATAAATGGTTTGATAATAAGTTATTTTGAATTTGCATATTAAATTCAAAACTTTTAAAATAACTTTTCTAACAATATAGGAACATATGCTTTATATATGCTTTATATATGGTTTAAACAAAGCATTGTTAACCATTATTCCTTTTTGACTAGTTATTCACAAACAGTGCAAAATGGCAATAAAAGTAAACTGTTCTTTATTGTTCTAATTCCAGGAGTTAAGTCCTCATTTAGTTCTCTCTAGTCTATTCACTTTTGTATTACTTGTCTCTTGTGAGTACTAATTGATTCAAGGATTGAACTGAAAACTATGAGGTAACCAGATATATCTCAACTAATAATTTAATCCACTAAGCCATATGTCCCTTGGATAATCCAGTGATATAATTTTGGAAGCACAATGTCTGTACTCAGGTGGTATAATCTATGAGTGTTCTTTCTTGATCAAGGCTATCTTAACTCTATACTAGGTCATCTGAGATTACCAAAGCTCAACATGTATACAGATGTCTTTCAGTTGTCTCTCCTCCAGTGTTGTTCCATCTGTTATCTTGATGGTCACACTTTTTCATCAATACATGATCAGCAATGTATGAATGCAACATCACCCCTTAACGTCTTTTGATGTCCCTCTACCCTTTTTAGAAGGTAGCTAGTCACCACCTTGTATTCTTTACTACAGCTGCATGAGACAGAATACACACTTGTTCATATTCATAATGAAAGAGAGTCTAGTTCAAGTGAGATATCTTCAAAAGATTGAACTGCTTCTGAATACTTTTGCATGAACCTCAGACTCTCTGAATCTATTCTGATATACTCCTTGTATGTAGCAGACAGAACTTCTGTCCCTGTTTATAGAAGATGATATTATGCTTGCAAGATAGTTGTTACTTTGAAGAGTTTTAAATTAACCATCAATTGTTGGTATGTGAATAAAGGATTTGGTTCAAAATCTCAATTTGAGAAAGGCAAAAGGGAAAGGATTATCCACTCCTTAAAGATTTAGTAATTTTGCATCCAGTTTAAAATATCAAAGACTTAGACATGGAGGCCATATGCTTGGTATCTCTAGCTTTTTAAAAATAAAGATTTTTTTTTTTAAATATAAAAATAATTCATAAATTGCTTTACTGTTAACTTGGGACAAACCTGGCTACCTTTCAGGGCACATCATTGAGCCCAGGTGCACTATTTGAGAAATGTTAGTATAAAAGTTATGATCTAATGAGACTAAGAACATGGCTCATGTTCTTAAGTTAATATTTTCGTTTTGTAGCATTTTGCAATGTTGGTCAAAACTACCCTTAGTCCAGCTTAAAGGATAGAACAGCTGAAATGTTGTGAATATATCAACCAAGATAAATAAACTATTCTAAATGGATTGGTACATAACAAGAATTCCTGATCTCTAATATTCTGACATGAAAGAGATGCAAATAAGTTAAAATGTAGAATTTGCTAAAGAGTTTTATTTTTGTCACCAATGTATGTAGATAAAAAATGGAGACAATTTTGTAAAATTCCATAAAGTGAAAAAAAAGAAAAAAAAAAAGTAGGCTTTTTTTATGAACATACAAAAAATATTTTACTTAATGTTATAGTATTTATAAAATTTGTTGTCATTTGAATTTGTATTACTACTTCTTTGTGTGCCATGTCTCCTCGGGACATAAATGATCATGGCTCTTCATAATTTCCTGTCCCTTGTAGCACATAATAAACTATATTTTTCTGTTATTTCTCCTAAGTCCTGTTCTGCCATCCATTTACTCAAACTTAAGTATATTATGCATTGTTTTCCTCTGTCCTTCTTGCCCTCTATCTGTCCTGTGAGTATCAGATTTTCCAAGCCATCCTTCCTCATTACATGCCTCAGAAAATTCAACTGTCTCTTCCTGATGTAAACTACTACTTAACATTTTCTCCAAAACTTTGTTGTTGGTCACATGTTTAGTTTATGGTATCCTCACCATCCTTCTGTAGAACCACATTTCTGTTGCTTTAAGCCTCCTCTTTATCTTTGAGAAGATTGTCCAGCACCCACTGCCATACAAGAGGATAGATATCACATGACAGTTTAGTACTCTTTTCCTTGTTTCTAGCAAAATTTTCCTATTTCTTAGTACTCTGCTTAGCTTTTAGAGTGCTTCCCTGGCTATATCTCTCATTCCTGTCCTTTCTGCCACACCTGTCTATAAATATACTTCTTTGGATGCCAGCAAAGGCAAGAACAAGACAATTGTATGCATGGAGAGCAGGATAATAACTTTCTAACCAAGACCCTACCCCAAGATTAAATAATGGGTTCAGTTCAAAACTCCCTGAAGTTTGTATGGATCACCAGATACTTGAAGTGACCCAAATGGTACAATAGCTGAAACGTTGTGATAACAACAACAAAGATAAGGATATTAGTCCAAATATAAATAGTTATATTTTTCAAAATTAAATATCACTTCTAAGAAATTAAACTCAGTCTAACTTATGATAGCATAACTTTAAAAAATATTTTTATATATTTGAACTTTGTGGTAATGAAAGAAAATCGCAGAAAATTTGATAGCCACAAAATTTGAGATAAAGCTATTTAAAAAAATTATAAAGCTATAAAAAAAAAAAAATAGAAATATTGTGCAAGACAGAAGAAATCAGATCATTTTTTTTTAAATTCATTGAAAAGTGTGCTATTAAAAAACCCAATGGCCTTACCATACTGCTTTGTCTTTTGGTAAAGTCAAATTTAATGCCATCAAAAAATATTCAGAACTAATTTTTTTTTTTTTTTCATTTTTCTCCAATAAATTATTAGAATACCAACTTGGATTTCCCTTTTTTTCTTTTTTTGTGAAATTATTTTAGAATTTAGATAAAAGAAAAAAAAAATAATTTGCAAGTCTTGTCATCTTAATTCTAACCTAGTTTCATTGAAAATTTAATAGAGCAATCTAAGGACCCTTCAAAGTTTAGTATTATTTAGAGCAGACAAATGTTTTTATCTATTGCTACAATCAAAGAAGCAAAAACACAAAAGCAATGCTTCTAGTGAAGGATAATAACCTACTTAAGTTGGTAAGATCTTTCAGTGAATTAGTGTTCAATATTTTTTTTTTTCAGAAGATCTGAAAATTATCAGCAAAGTCTGGAGAATCGACTAAATTATATGACATTGCAGTAAAAATCCAACCAGCTATCTGGAAATTACATTCACTGACTTAATACATTGTAGTTTGTTTAAAATGTGTACAAAATCACTTTTTGAACTGTAAGGGGAAAACATCTGCCATATTGGAAGTCATAGCTTCAGAAAAGAAAATAATCTCATATACTTATTGAGTCTCAAGAGTTTTTCATTAAACCAATACTAAAACTTTTGATGAAGGTTCAGTAATCTCAAAAAATATTAGATTGTTGCCAACCTCAGTTGTAAAACACAAGATTTTTTTTCATCTGAAACCTTTTTTCTTTAAAATAAATGAAACATTTGACTATGAAAACAATATTGAAGTTACTCTTCAGTTATTTCTTTGATGGTTTTCTTTATCAGTCTTAATCACTTCTCATCCCTTTAGGAAGGGATCAAGTATGGTATCTTCTTGTGAATGTACCTGGTCTTGGGAATTCAAATCCTGTGGCAGTACCTTCCTTATTAAGGCTAAGAGAGATTGGGATTGGTTTAATATCAATGCCAGTATGACAGTGGTTGCAGGAACTGGGTAATTTTTGTTCTTGGCCGAAATTTATGCCTATGTGCTCCCAACATAAAAAAAAAAGGAAACCAGGTCATATTCTGCCTTAGTGGAAAGGTCAGATAAATTAAATTGCTTCTTGGCTTTTGGGTTGTGATCAAAGTGTAGTATCTGTTCTTGTTTTAGATGAGAGAAGGTGCCTAGACTGAGGAGGGTTTGACTCGGTCACTGCATCTTTCCCACAGCATTAATAGATTTTGATTTGGTGTAATATCAAAGCCAGCCTAACAGTGTTCTCAGGGACTGGGCAATTTTTGTCCTTGGCCCATATGTATGCATATGAGCACCCCATTTAAAAATAATTTGTGTCATAACATATCTTTTGTGGGGAAGTCAAATAAATAAAATCAATTTAATAGAGGCATTTTATTGTCTGATTTCGTCCAGATTAAAAGTGACTGTAAAGCAACATTTTTTTTTTTATTGGGCCCATAATAACAGGAGTTTATATATATGATTGCATTTTAGCAGCAATAGTATTATGCCAGAGAAAAAGATCTCGGTGTAATTAATAGTAGTTCTCATGTTATACACGCCATTATTATTATTATAACTTTCTTAAACTCTGCTGATTGAATAGATAGTCACATTTAAAAAAGATTTTTGGTGTCATAGATAAATATTTTTTGGAGATACGTTAGTGTTGATTATTGCAATGGAAAGACTCCTCTTATTTTTTCAGTTCATTTGGGAGATGTACATTTCAGGTTTACAATTTTTTTTTGCAGTAGGAGGGATCTGAAGAATCACAGAATATAAAATTTCTGCTATTGCTGCTAAAAAAAAAATATAAACTTACTGAATGGTTTCATATGATAGTGAAGAAAAATATTTAACCAACCAATTTTTTCTCTTCTTATAAAAATGAGATTGGAGCCAGGTAATGAAAGAAGAATGAATGAAGAAAGAAAACAAGCAATGCCCCTAAAAGACAACTTGTTTGATTTTTTTTGGGGGGGGTGTATCTATAGCTGTGTTTGTTGGTATGTACTACACAGCAATTCCTTCACAGGTTAAGTGATGGTTTTTTTTGGGGTTTTTTTTTTTAAGCAGTGTCAACTAACGAAGTAATCAGAAAATACCTTTTTGAAAAAAGAAAATGAGCACTTTGTAGCGTTTAATTTTGGGAAGGTTTGAAATAGGATTATATATAATTAGCCATGAAACAAGAGCTGCTAATGTGGAAAGTAAAAGGAAAGTTACATAAAAGAATAAAGAAGTTAACAAGTGCATGAAAAAAGGCAGTGTCTTGGTTATTCCCCAAAGAATAGGTTGGAAAAAGAATCAATATGGAAAATAAAGCCAAATGAACAAAAGGGGAGTTAGTCTCTTAATCTTGCAAGATTTCCTTTTTTTGTCAAAGACATGTGGAATTGAACAAAAAGAGACTGAGGAAGGAATAACTCTCAGGGAATTCAGAAAGAATTAAGACAATGATAATTAGATACATGGATAATCTTTTCTTTTTTTTTTATTACTATTTCCAGTAAACAAAATACTTTGGTGCATTTCAAACATTAATAATATTGATTGTATTCGACTTTTTTCTTTCTTTTTTTATAAAATAGCAGATTAGTACCCTTTATTTAGTCATCTTTCATCACAATGTAATTCTCTATATTAAATAATCTTCCAAAATAAAATGTACTTTTCTGAAACTTTATTTGAGGAACATTAGCTGATTTAAAGTATAATTAATCTGATTAGAAAAAAATATTATTTACTTTAATTTTCAAATAACAGAGAAATGGAGTTTAAAACAAACAGTAGTGGTGATTTTTTTTTTTTTTTTTGTGACCTTCGTAATCTAATTTTAGGAATGTTAACCTTAAATTTACTATAGTCATCACTCTTATTTTCTGATAATGTCATGTATGGTCAACCATACTTTCAAAATTGACATGTTACATAATTTTTTACATACATAAAAAATTATAGTCTTGGTGCAAAATTATTTGTATTAAGCTTTTCAATTTTTGATTAGTAAATATAGTTTTCAGTTAATAATAACAGCACCTAACCAGATTAAAGTAATGCAGAATTCTAAAAGATTTATATATTATAACTTCATTATGCATTGAAAAAAATGTTTTTTTTAAGACAATAGTGTCCTTAATAAGTCTTATTTATAATATAAAAGCAATTAAAAGCTTTTCTAATTAATCTCATAGTTTTATTGCTTTTTTAATTATTTTTTAAAATTTTTTACTCCTTTCTGATGCAGTCAAAATTTTGGTTAAAAAATCTTTTTTTTTTTTTGTCACAGTTGAAATAATAATTGCAATTAGTGTTTTTATACTTCTTTCCTGTAAAAAACACATTGATTTGAAAATTCTTGCAAAAATCAAATAAATTTTAATGAAACTTTCAGGACATATTCACAATGTTTCTTGGTTAAATTTTTTTTTTACATGTGTTACTGCCTAGTTACTTAATTTTAAGAAATTAAATTTTCTTTACAGAATTTTTTTTTATTAGTTAAAAGCAGGATTCTTTGGAATGTAAATCATATTTTTTTTATTTTTTTTTTTTTCCAAAACCATGTTTTCCCGAAAATCTGCACCAAATTGTAAATTAAAAAATGCAACAAAACTATGACATTATTTAATTGGAAAATCTTTTAATTGGTTTTTATAAATAAGACTTATTAAAGACACTATTTTCTTAAGAAAAAAAAAATTTTTCCATGAATAATGAGTTTCATTATTCATGGAAATTTTTTTTTTTTTTTTTCCACAAGAATTGTTTTAATTTTAAAAATTTTAATAATTTATAATTATTTAAAAATCATTTAAAATTCTGCATTACTTCTTTTAGATGATATTGTAATTAAGTGAAAACTACAAATCAAAAATTGAAAAGCCATTCTGCACAAAGATTTTTAAAATAAATTTTTTTTTAAACATTTCCATTTTTGTATACCTGACATTATTATTAAAAGATCACGTGTCATAAGAGTTTTCCTCCCTTTACTGAGGAATTCACTTATCTGCAATTCTTTATTCATTTTGTGTTTATATCTCAACAGGCTATGCACATCCTCCTTTTAAAGTTTTAAAACTAAAATAAGTTACTTTTTTTTTAATTTCTATTTCACTAAATATTTTTTTTACTTCTTTTAGTTTATTCTTTTTTATAGCAATTTAAATTTTATTTTTTCAGAAAGCATATTCAAACCTAAAGCTATAACACTATAGTAACTATAATTGTTGAAAATATGTTAATTTGTAAAAATTATTAGGTAGTTCACTTAGATTTCATAAATTTATGTCAATTTTGGTCATCCATACTTTGTTGTCAACACTTTAGTCCATCGATTACATGAATCAACACATCAAAAAAAAAAGGAACCATGGTTAAGAAATGCTTGTATACTACATTTTTTATGCTATACGTAAGTAATATTAATTTCAAGCCAGATTATTTTAACTTTAAATTTTTCTAATTTTCCTCAAATAACATGTCACAAATGTCTTAATATATGCAAAATGGATGCTTGTAATAGATTTTGTTTGGCACAAAAACTTAGATTTGATAGGGAAAAAAATTTTTATACTATAGCTAATTAGCTTACAATAAAATTTTTTCTCCAATTGGATGTCATTCAAATTTTCTCAAACTATCAAGGAAGAATATAAATTAAATCATTGAGTTACATAAGAAAAAAATATTAAAACTGGAATTAATTCATTTCATAAAAGATAAAATCAGAACTTAAAATTACATTCAGATTTGTCCATTATTTAAAGTTGGTAATAAGGCATTAAGCAGCTTCTGTGCTTAATCTTCTATGTGTTGTGTTCCCTTAAAGGTATGGGTAATCACTACTTACTTTCTTTTGTAACTCTTAGCAACATTTACTTTTTATTTTTTACTGCCCCCACCCCCCTTCTCCTGACATCTGTTTACAAAAGCTCATTAGGTAAGTTCAATATTTTCTATGAGTGTTAAATTCTTCAAGCCCTCTTTCTTCATGTGTCATACTTAGAAAGAAACAGTTAAAGTTTCTATAACTGTGCTTTGTTTCCTTAAAACTTCCTTGTTACATGCACATGCTCTGTACATTGATTAGGTGCAGTGTCAAGAATACAAAGCTGATAAAAGTGAACAGACTAATTAGTAGAAACCATCTTAACCTTTTATACCAAAAGCTATGTGATCCTGTACCTTTCTATGTACTTTTGATACAGAGCAGAGTTTTTCTAACAGGAAACATTTGGTTCCTAGAGAAGGAATTTCAATAATCTGTTAATTTCCAGATTCAATGAAGGTAGCCTTTACAAAGAGCTAGTTAACTATTTTGGATTAGAAGGTCTTTCAATGAAATATATATAATCTCCTTTAACAAAATTATATATATATATATATATATATATATATATAAATATATATATATATATATATATATATATATATATAATAGAAGTATCTGCACAGTGATGAAAACAGTTTTTGTTTTTGATAAAAGTCAAACTTAATTTTCTAACATTTGCCAGTAACTGGTGGCAGAGCATATGGCTCCCAACTTTTTAGCTGAAAACTGAGCAATATATATTCAGGGGAACAGAGCTGTAAATTGGATTAATAGCCATCTATATAGATTGACAAAAAAAAAAAGCATCACATACTGTCTTCTTCACATTAGAAAGAAGAAAGAGAAACTGTTCTTGGACACAGATTATAGTATAAAGAAATTATACAAAAAATTGGTCACCCTCATTTTAAAGCGTATAAACCAACCAGCTTCTATGTTCCGAAAAATATCAAATGCCATATCATTGGGTAATGATCTTATTAAATTTGATAATTGACCATGTTGCATATATTTACATTACCAGAGCCAGTATTTGCTTATTGAGCATTGGAGAATGCTTATATCATATCAGAAAATGAGAGGGGGGTAAAAGCTATAGTTAGCAAGTTTATCCTATCTGCAATGTCTAAGCAGTAGAAGAAAATCATGAAAGGAATACTCAATGTATCATCTGAAATCAAATCTCCATCAATTGTAATTGAGGAAAAGATAGATGTGGCATTTAATGAAAGTGCACTAGTATATGAAAATAAATTAGAAACTCCAGAAGAATAAATTGTGGTCATTGGTCAGGTAAATATCCTTTTCAGCATTCAGATCATCACAATCATGACATTCAAGACAAAGGAGAACAATAGGAACTGGACATGTAGCATATCAGTATGGTGTATTATGCTTAGTAAATCACTAACCAGATAATTAAAAGGAAACCATATACTGGTGAAATATTTTTTTTTCCACAGGTAATAATGTCACTCAGATGTAAGGGGTTTACTGAGAATGTAAGAAAATAAAATGCTAGCGAGGAAAAAGGGCACTAAAAGTATAAGATTAAGTAAGATGACAATTGATGATGCATTTAATTATTTGAAGATCATAGCAGGGAAGCAAGAAATCAGAAGAGATGCATGAGTGAATAGTACAAGAAACTATTATAAGGTAATAGGATATGTAGTCTTAGTTTTGGAGCTGCTTGTAAGATAAAGTGAGAAGAATATTTTTTGTTATTAGCAAATCAAGTTAGATCAAAATACAAAGAAAAATAATATTTACGTTGGGTGACAAATGTTATACTCATTATACAATGTTACTGAACCTGCTATTATGACTGTCATCAGAATAAATTGTGAGGATTATACCACCTAATCTGCCAAGGACTATAAAAGGAAGGACTTAAGAGGTTTCTTCCTCTGTATGTAGTTGCAACAAAGTGCCACTCTTTCCTTCCAGGGAGATTTTGCACTTGCCCAGCAAACTATCATTTCAGACAAATCATGTAGACATCGCATACACTTTTTCTGTTTTTTTTTCTTTTTCTTTTTCATCTGTGTACACACACGTACCATAAATACTCATATATAAGCTGACTTCATGTATAATAAATAATTTGGCATGAATTTTAAATCCTCCAGAAAAGATTTACATGTTCATAGTGCAACCAGTCACCAAAAATGCATGATTTTTAACCTCTTCAATAAAAATGACCCCCTATTTTTTTTGCATAAAAAATGATCATTAAAAACCTGCACTGTACTTGAGAAGATACGGTATATTTTTTCTCTTTTTGTATTGTTCAAATTATATAAATAATTATATATAAAAAATTCCTCCATGCGTTGAAATCTATTACTTCTGAAAATGCTGAATTAGTTTTCTTGAAATGTTCTCAAGCTTGTTTTTAATACAAATCTGGGGACACACATTCCTTTACAAGATAATTACATTCAGACACCGCCCTACTTAACAAAGTTGTCATGAAAAGAACAGAGAGATTTTAACCTTGATAATAATAATAATAATACTAAGAAGAAAGCTTTTATTCAAATGCATTTCCTTTCATCATTACCGTGTTCCAATTATTAGATCTTTAACCTCACCTAAAAGAAGGATAAATCAAATAATGTTCATTAAAAAAAAATTGCAACCAAAAGCCGAATGGGGGGGGGATAAAATGTGCAACAAAGACAATTCAGCCATTCTAATATTAAGAAAAAGGTGTGTGATCTAGTTAAAAAAAAAATGACAAGATTACAAGAGTTTCCTAATCCTTGTAAAATATATATTAATATAAGTAAACCTAGACCCACTGTAGGATTTTCAATGGCATCTTATTTCAATGAAGCGATATCTATGGATATTAGAAATTGGAAGGCAATAAAGTAATATCCCTTGGAAATCACAGAGCCAGATATTATATTAGAATCAGGCTTTGCCATAAGGAAATTTTCTGGTTTTCTTACTGCTATCTTCAAATATTTCATAACATATTTTGAGGTCCCAAATTCATTTTGTTGCACATTCTTTCATGGAGCAATGGTCACAATGATTGAATCACTTTTAACCATCCAAGCCTTCTGCTGCTGATTTAAATGCAATTAGCTTCTATGTAGATCTAACAGGTACAATGGCATACTTGAATTGATTGATTTCTAAAGCATATCAACTATGTTGTCAACCATCAAACATGTTAGTTAAAACCAGAAAAAAGTTTTTAGATTGTAAGAATTTTAATGATTTAGTGATACAAGTCTTACTAATTAAACAATAGCTGGAGGTAGAAGAGGAGGATTCATACCTTTCCCAAGAGTATTTGCACATAAGTGAATATAACAAACCCAATGGGAATTAGAATTCAACTCTCCAATTAATAATTCTGAGCCATTATCTATTACACCACCTGCACATCCAAGGTTACCACACCTGGTATTCTCAAGCAGTCACCCATCTAGGTACTGACCAGGCTTGGCTTGGCTTCAGTGTCTCATTGTGATATAGCTGTAAGCTGGCATGCTTGGAGAACTGATAAAGAAAAGTAGAGATGATACAGAATGCATTGTTTACATTCAGACTAATGTCTGCATTTTCATTGCTATTATTACAATTCTTCAGCTATTGTAATCTCCAGCCTTCTTCAGGTAACCTTCTGGAAATCCCTTTATTTAATCACTATGTCTAGGGATGATTATATCACAAATGAATGTACATAATTGTGATTCAGGCCATTAAGAAAAATAAAAAATAAGAGATAGAGAAAATGTACATAGCTTCTATTTACATCATAAAAAATGCCTATAAACTATCACAATTGTGTAATAATTGTTTATTGGCTAGGAAGAAAAATAAATAAAGTTTGAACATTATTATTATTATTGTATCACAGTTAATTTTACCTCTTTAGTCTTTTTTCTCCCTTTTATAGTTTCAATTAATTTTAGAATTTTTTAAGACATGGAATTATCATTATCGTATGCCTTACTATTCAGAAAATTAAAATGGCTAAAATGTTATATTTCTAACAAGATATTTATAGATATAGGGAGTAGCAACATAGGAATCGACACTGCATAGTGACTATCAGTTTCATAACTTGGTCTCAAGATTGCATTGAAGTGTGGAACTGACAGTCACCGTATGGTATTGATTCCTGTATCTACACCCTCCCATATATATATATATATATAAAATTAGGAGATCAGCCAATTCCGCTACCTTAGTTTCAAGCTTTCAATATCTAAAGGGAATACATATTAAAAATTTCTTTTGGAGTTCATAAGAACCAAGATGAAAAGAAAGTATGTGCATTTCATTTAACCCCTGACCAATAAATTTCCAATACCCTTACTTTTTTTTTTTCACTAGCTTAATTATGGAAAGTTCTTGAGATTGCTGCTATTGAATCTTACCAAAATGTTAACCTGCACACTGGATTTTTTCAAATATCTTCTTTTCCAAGCCAGGTAAAGAAAAGATTTCTTTTTGTCATTTTATGAATGTATTTTATTTATATCTGAATTCTAATATAAATTTTAATGACATTAATAGTTAGGCATGGAGAGAACCAAAGATACATAATTTCCATTTTTTTTTTTTTTTTTGATTTAATTTATCATTAAGGTCTTACTTATAGAATAAAACTTGAATTGTCAAAAGCAGAATGTTCACAAAAAAAAGTTGTTTGTGTATAACCTTTGAAGGATGTGCTTTCAAGCCATATATTCATGTCAAATTCTTCAGGATTTGTGCCCATTTGTGTAAAGTTATAAAAAAATCCCAAATGTGCACAAGGCACTTTAAGGCTGAGAAAAGCCAAAAGGAAAGAACTAGCAGCAAAAACTAAGATTATTATATTTACAATGTAGAACTTTTTAGAAGAGAACTCTGGCATTTTTGGAAATGCTAGAAGGCAATTTATGCTTCTCACTTGAGAACAATATAAAGATGAAGAATTGTCAAGAGAGTTTTTGCAAAGCAAAATCCTTTTCTGCAAATATAGCAATATTTTATAGAAGTTTGATGCACAAAAAAAAATGAAAGGAAAACACCTTTGGAGAATTGCCTCAATATGGTACATTAAAATAATCATGTCAACATGATTGACATTATGTTAATGCTTCAACTTTTTCTTGATAGTTTTACTGACCTTGATATTTAGACTTGACCCCCCCCCCCAGGAGAAGGGGCATTTACATGAAATCAGATTTTGTAACAAGTTAGTACCCAACTAATCCTAACTATTCAACTTTCTACATCAAATGCCAAAGATTTCAACAAAAAAAACTGACACAATTAAAATGTAATCATAGTTTTAGTTTTGAAAGATTTAACCTGCTATAATTTTAAAAATAAGGATTAAAAAAAATTAGTAAAAAATATCACATGGCCAATAGAATAACAATGTCTTATCTTTTGTGAATTTAACACATATCATCTTTGAAGGAGTTTAAACTGTTGACTTCTTTTTTCATATATCTATGGAAAGTGAATTTTCACTGAAATATATTAAATTTCCAAGTTTTTGTATCTGTCTATATTTCTGAGATGAGGCATTATGTACACTATTTACATTGCTCAGACTATCATCCTCATCTTTCTTGCCATATTTATCATGTTTCGGCCATTGTACTCTCCAGCTTACTTCAGGTAGTTGGAATGTGGAACTGAAGCCTTTATTTCACTCGCTGGGGTAGACTGTTCTAGTTCCATGTGCCATGTTTAATGGATGTCAGTTATCACCTGTTAAAACGTAACAACTACCCTGGGTACATGGCAGCAGCCCAGATAAACTGGGATAGGTGGGTACAAGAGGAGGACAACAACACTCAGAAAACAGTCTGCCTGCCTTATGTGGTCCATATAACATCAGGACAACCTTCAAAAGCTGGATGACACTTTGCAGATGCCTAAAGACTGTGTGTACTCCATCCTGTGCAGCTGCAGAAAGAAATAGAAAGGGGAGACAGGCTGCACCCTTACAGCACCAAAAAGCTGTAACACGAGGGGAAGTGAAAAAATTAGGTGTGGCTGACCACATTTGGAGAGAAAAGGGAAATCACCACCTTTTGTGGGATCAGTTTGAAGTCATAGACATAGAACATCATTGGAAAATTTGTAAACTTAAAGAATCAGCACATATACTAGGCCACAAAAATCTCCTGAGCTGACCAAGCATAGAAATGAATAAAATATGGGAACCAGTAATAAGGAGTGCCAAATAAAAGCAATAATAATGATGAAAAAATGCAATACGAGCACTCATAAAAATGGTTGCTGAAGACATTAGGTTTATAATACCCAGAAATTCATATACAGATGTCCTTAATGACACCTGGCACAGTGGATAAAGGTGTTAGTTAGATCCAGTGACAGAACCCAAAGTTCAATACCTGGTTAAGGCAGTGGAGAACTTGGAGAGGGGAATTAACAGGAGATAACTGATAACTGACATCCATAGCATGTCTACCTCAGCGAGCAAAATAAAATCTTCAGCTTGACATTCCAACCACCTGAAGAAGGCCAGAGAGTACAACGGTCAAAATGTTGTGATAAATATGGGGATGATAGTCTTAGCAATGTAAATAGCGTTCCAAGTTTTTATTTTTATTTTTTTTTATTACAATGATGTCCATTTAAGTAAATGTAACAAACTCAACTGGAATTTGAACTCTGCTCTCCAATTTCTCATTCCAAGTCACTATTCATTACACCACCTGCACTTCAGTCAATGCATTCAAATCTGACTGTGTCAGATTGAGTAAACATCCAAATATCATGAGTCAAACATCTAAAATGTGATATATTGGATGTTAAACATTTGATATTTACTCACTTCTCAGATACACTAATCCAAGACTCAAATATTCTATCTCTATATAAAATTCTGTGACTTCCATTAGTTCGTCCATTGCACCCTCTAAAAAAAGTGTATACAGATAAGAGGGTACAGTTTGTTTTATTAGGGTGTATAGCTTAGTACAATAAAATTTCATTCATTTTTTTGGGGGGAAATTAATACTCCTACTATTTTAAAAACAATTTAATAATTAATATAATAAATACTTATTTAAAAATATAATATTGTTCTTTTTTTTGCATATCTTTTAAGTTTTTACATACAAGAAGCCAATTTCTAGTTTGCTCTGTGTTTGTGAGAATTATAAACAAATCACTTACTCAAAAATACCCTTGCGAAAAGTATGAATCCATCTCTTCTATTGGAATCCATCTTCCAGCTATTAGTTAAATAGTAGGACAGATAGGGTTCCTTAAACTTAGTTGGCAACCAGTCTACTGCAGAAAGAAATGGCAATCTACAGCAAGAAAATGTTAAATAGTAGGACAGATAGGGTTCCTTAAACTTAGTTGGCAACCAGTCTACTGCAGAAAGAAATGGCAATCTACAGCAAGAAAAATCTTCAAAAGTTGAAATTTGGATCCAGAATGAAATATTTATGCATGGCCAGTTATATGTTGCATGCTCAAGAGTAAGAAATCTTAAGAATTTATTCTTCACTGTTAAAAAAAGCAAAGAAATTTTCTTAAATTATTTTTATCATGAAGTCCTATAACATTAAAGAAATTATTAAACTGCAAAGTAGTTTTTTCTTTTTTTTTTTTTCCCAAAGTATTTCTCCAAACAAATCAGCTTATTCAAATTTCATCAATTGGTTTGTGAATTTGAACAAAACAGAGTTTGTAAATCTCAACAAAAAAATGTTAGCGATAACTTCAACAATACTAAATACTATGAGGATTTTGACACATGTCAGCATGCTGCAAAGAAATTCTAGTTATTTAAATTTAAAAAGCAGTGAATACTTACGTGGCTACACCTAAGGGCCACTGATAAAAATTCCGATTGTCAACATCTGGACTATCATAAACAAGAAATGCAAATTTTATTGGTCCTCCATGGAGCTGCATGTAAGACTTGATCCATTCATTATTACATTGTTCATTGCCCAATAAAATCACAGCCACATTTTTTAAGTCTGTTAATGTTGGAAGGAAATCTAACCAGAGTTTGGCAAAGTCTATTTTAGAGGATTCCCTTCCATTTAAAACAAGTATAACATTTTCTGTATTCTTTGGAACTTTACTTGGAATCACCCCAGGACCAGTCCGGAATCTGCAAAAAGAGAAAAAGAAAAAATTAGAATACTTTAATATTAAAAGGCTTTTTGGAAAACTTACTTTCCAAGTAAAATAAAAATTACAGATCAGCTTTTGAAACAATAACCAGAAACTCAAGTTTATTTTTAATATTCTTTGTTAAATAATACTTTAGTATATTTAAACGCTCACATATATAATAGGGAACAGTATGACATTTTGTTTCTTTGTTCATAACTCACTCTGGTTTTACTAAAAAAAAAAAATGATAAAAACATTTATGGTAATGTAAGACATTCTACATGTTGCTTGAAGTAAGCAAACATCCTGTTACCATAACAGAAATTAAAATCTCATCAAATAATAAATGACACTAATATGTAAATGTTATTTAGTTTCTTTTCTATATAAAGCGGAATTCTACACACCCCACCCAACTAACATCATTGAATGTTTGTATGTGAATCAATAAGCCCAACAATTGATTAGAATGTATTCAGTTGACTAACTGGTTATGTCTAGTCAGTTGGGTAAAAAAACCTATTAAAATACTATTATTGTAGTCTTTTGTGTGCTGTGGCCTTTTAAGACATGGGAGATCATGGCTCTCTACAGCTTCCTGAACTTTGTAGTTTTAAGTCCCTTTACGATCCTACCCAGTCCCTGCTCTACCATCTATTTACACATGCTCATTAGTTAGGTTACTGACTGGTTTCCTCTGCCCCTTTTGCTGTCAATATATTCTCTGTAATATTCATGATGGGCTCCATGAATTTCAACTTTCTCTTCTGGCTTCTAAATATAAGGGTCCTTTTCAGTCTAATTTTCCTTAAAACTTCCACATTGCTCACATGTTCTGTCTGTGGTATTCTTTGCATCTTTCTGCAGAACCACACTGCTGTCTCAAGTCGTCTATTCCTCTGAGAAAATTCTTCAGCATTCACTGCCATATAGGATGATACAGTAAATAGCAGTCTTGATTCCAATCTGCATTGAAATGACTGTAAAATACTTTCCCATCCGCATTTTCCAGGCAGAAGTAGACAAATGAATACTAGGATTTCTTCCTAGCTTAATAAAATAGGCCAATTTAGTTTCATCTGATGCAG
The DNA here is from genome assembly GCA_903632075.3 of Acanthosepion pharaonis. Lineage (NCBI taxonomy): Eukaryota > Metazoa > Mollusca > Cephalopoda > Sepiida > Sepiidae > Acanthosepion > Acanthosepion pharaonis. Next base: position 1,024,420 of record CAHIKZ030002822.1, read on the forward strand.
TCCCAGTCTATCTTGAAGTCAGAATGCTACATTCATTTATCTAAACTTGCTTGTGTGTGTCAACATCAATACTTAGTTTGTGAACTTTTTGCCATATTACTGTTAATTTGACTTGCATATATTGTTTGCTTTATATTGTTTCTTTTTTTTGTCCTGTTCTTTTTTTCTTGTTATTGATTGATAAATTTGTCAATTCTGTTTGTTAGATAGTTCTCTTACTTATCTGACCATGGCTATTCACTCCACAAAGTTCAAAACTTGTTTGTTTCTTACTAGTTATACACCATATTATTATTATTGTTGTTTACAACTAAACTTTTTCATGGATATTAATGTAATCCCTTGAGCCATAAAATGTTCATGCATGGAACAAATTTGACAGTTTCTCCTTAAAAACAAAGCTCTTATAATACACTCAAGATCTTACAATCATTTTAATTTGGTTTACAGCTACATACACAAAACCTCCAGGTTTGATAAGCTCAATAATAAGCAATGAATTAGAAAAATAAAAACGAAATAATATTTCGTAATTTTCTTAAATTAAGCAAAATTAATTACTAGTTCACGGGGAAAAAAAA